>ML390882.1:10212-44817 GCA_005239525.1 Nicotiana knightiana
TGAGAGAAGTTCATATTAGTTGCATGAGTTGAATAGTCCCTTCCTGAGTCATTTCTTATCTATCATGTTCGAGTTATGGCATATTGGTGCGATGTGGTATCATGTGAGGTTGTTAGTCATGTTTGGGGTGATTTGTTGTCTGAGCAGTTCATACTGGGTGAGACGAGATTATCGGATCAGGGATCAGTGCGATAAGGCTATGTGAAGTGTATATTAAAGAACAAATACCATTATTCAGGTTCATAATGAGGTGATGATTCTAGTCAAGATAAGGTATTCAGTGATTTGTTAACTCTTCAGTTGGGTATGGATTTCTACACATTTCCTCCGTTGTGGTGGTATTGTCAGCATTATAGCAGGATGTATGTATATATATCATGAGATGCATTGGGAGCATCAGATTCATGGAATTTTGGCTATTAAGGTTCAGGGAGCGTCATTGTGGTTAGAGGATGAATTTTGCGGTGCATGGTGCTAATTCAGTCATGTTTGGTATATCGTGTGGTGGTTGATACGATATGTATATGTTGGAACTAGGCCTGGCGGAGAATTTCAAGTGTTGGAACTAGGTTCTGAGATTACTATATGGATAAAAGAAGAAATATTCAGATTTGATCAAGCTAATGTACTCAACTGGGTTGTGGTAGCATGGACAGGTGCCCGAAGTATTAAACAGTGATTTCAGATAACTCTAGAGCAGTTCTTAGCACGTTCGAGGACGAACGTCGGTTTAAGTGGGGGAGAATGTAACGACCCGATCGGTAGTTTTGAGCTCTAGTGCGTCGTTCAGCGGTTTGAAGTCGTGAGCAGCTCCATTTCAGGTATTATGACTTGTAGGTGTGGTCGGAATTGAATTTCGGAAAGTTTAGAGTTGATTTGGAAAGAAAATTCTCATTTTAGAAGCCTTAAGTTGGAAGAATCACCTAAGATTGGAATTTTGAGTAGACGGCCTCCAAATCGGGATTTGAAGGTTCCAACAGGTTCGTATGATGATATCGGACTTGGGCGTATGTCTGGATCGGGTTTTGGATAAACCAGGAGCGTTTCGGCGCATATTGTGGAAGTCGGCGTTTTTGAAGAAATTTCCTAAGTTTGGCTTGAAGCGCATTTCAGGGATGTTGATACCCGTTTGGGATTTCGATTCTGGGAATAGCTTCGCATGGTGATTCTGGAGTTGGGAACGCGATCGGAAGTGAATTTGGATATCCGTAGGTCATTTTGAAGTCATTTGGCTAAAGATAGAAATTTGAAGGTTTTTGAGAAATCCGACCGGAAGTGGAAGTTTTGATATCGAGGTCGAATGCGATTCGGAAAGTTGGAGCAGGTCTGTAATGTTGAATATGACTTGTGTGCAAAATTTGGGGTCAATCGGACATGATTTAATAGGTTTCGGCATCGGATGTAGAAGTTGGAAATTTCTAAGTTCATAAAGTTGGTATTTAGGTGCGATTCGTGATTTCGATGTTGTTTGATGTGATTTGAGGCCTCGAGCAAGTCTGCATTATGTTTTGGAACAGGTTGGTATAATTGGACGGGGTCCCGGGGGCCTCGGGTGGATTCCGGATGGTTAACGGATCAAGTTAAGAGTTTGAAGAAGGCTGGAAAATTGTTATCATCTGGTGTGACCGCACCTGCGAGGATTTGGCCGCAGGTGCGAAGCCTCAGGTGCGGCTATGGCACCGCAGGTGCGAAGGATTGGTGGTCCGGCTGGGAGCACATGTGCGATGGTATTTTCGCACCTGCGAGGTCGCAAATGCTGGTTATGAGGCGCAGGTGCGAAGTTGGCTCGAGCTGAGGGAAGCCGCAGGTGCGGAGGTTTGGTCGCACCTATGGAATCATAGGTGCGAGTGTTGGATCACAGGTGCAGAATCGAAGCTGGGCAAAATGTTTAAAACCATGAATTGTTGGCGATTTCTTCATTTCTTCTTTGGCTTAGGCGATCTTGGGAGGCTTCAAAGAGAGGATTGCTTCATGCAAAGGTAAGTAAGTTCTTCATGTTTTTAAAGTTAAATACAAGTATATGCATGGAATTAGACATGGAAATTGGTAGAAAATTGGGGAAATCTTAAAGAAACCTAGAAAATGGAAATTTGGATTTCAGCCACGAATTTGAGCATGGAATGTAGAGTAAATTGTATATTTGAACTATTGGAGCTATGGGTAGAATATATCTTCGAGAAATTTTGGATTCCAGGCGCGTGGACCCGAGGGTATTTTGGTCATTTCACGGAGCAGGTTGGGAAAGTATATAATTTGAATTTGTTGTGAGTATTAGGATGAATTTTCATAGCCTTGCCCGTTATGTGGTAGTTTTGAGGCGATCTGAAGCTGACAGAGTCTCCCTCGTACTGTATTTATTTTCATTTTAAATTCCTTGTCCAACTTGTATTTCGGACAAGCTTTGTAATGATTGTATAAATTCTTAGAAATTGCTTATGTACTTGTGACACCGGGTTCTGGGGTATGTTGGGATGTAATTGCTAAAGTGTAGTATTCGAACCATTGTTTTAATTAAAAGATTTTATTTGGTTAATATGTAATAAAGTGAAAGGAAATAATTTTTCATAAATGTTAAACAGGAATTTATTTCGACTATTTAATGATTGGCTTGCCTGACAATGGTGTCGGCGCCATCACGACCTTAGGGATTTTGGGTTGTGAAATTTGTGGCCGGAATAATGCTTCCGGTGAGTTTAGCTTGCTCCAATACTCTCCATTGTATGATATTGGTCGAACTTCCTAAATCCACTAGAACACGTTTAATCTTAAATTCTAGCACATTTAAAGAAATTACCAGTGTATCGTTGTGCAGCAGCAGCAATCTGTCTACGTCCTCCTCTGTGAAAGTGATATCGTCTTTGATGACTTTACGGAGCCTTTTGTTATGGGTTATTGATACTTTCAGCTTTTTTGTTGCCGAAAAATTGACCCCGTTGATCTCGTTTCCTCCGAAGATCATGTTGATCGTTTGGCGCAGGGGATCTTCTCTTGATTTCGAGGGTTCCGCATTGTCCTAGTTACGACCATAATTGTTCTTAGCTCGGTCACTCAAGAATTCCCTGAGATGACCATTCTTCAACAATGTTGCAACTTCTTCCTGGAGGTGTCGGCAGTCCCCTGTCTGACGGCCATTCATCGCGTGTTACTCACACCACAAGTTGGGATCCCTCTGTCTGGGATCAAATCTCATTGGCTTCAGAAACCGTGCTTCTTTGATGTTTCTCAAGGCTAATGTTGAAATTGTATTCTGACAGCTTGGGGTAGGAAGGATCCCGTGATCCTGATGCTTATTTATCCTGTAGTGATCTATTGTTCAGACCGCGATTTTTCCTTCTGTCGATGGCGAACCTGACTGCTATCCGAAAGCCTCTGCCCTATCCTTCATTCGTTCGTAGGGCAAAAATTGGCCCCTCGAATACTGTCTGTCTGTGTCTAAATCATCTTTTGATTTTTCCTTGTTTTTTTCCCGTCCTTCGGTCGACGATGGAAAGACAGTATGATCATCCCCAATCCTTATCTTTGATTTGTACCGGTTGTGGACATCCGCACAAGTCATTTCTTGAAACACAAGTAGGCTTTCCTTCAATTTTCAGGAAGCGACTGAACCTCTCTGATTCAATCCCTTGGTGAATGCTTCAACCACCCATTCATCCGAGACTACCGGGAGAAACATTCTCTGTTTCTGGAATCGGGTAACGAGCTCTCGTGAAAACTCGGACTCTCTTGCGCAATCCTGAATATGTCGTCCTTTCAGGCCTGTAATTTTTGGACCCCAGCATGAACCTTGATGAAAGAGTCCGCGAGCATCTTAAAGGAGTCAATGGAATGCTCAGATAACAGTGTATACCACGTCAAGGCGCCCCTCGTGAGAGTCTCTCCAAATTTATTCAGCAAAACAGATTGAATTCCGTGAGGAGCTAAATCATTTCCCTTCACCGTCGTTGTATAGATGGTAATATGCTTCTGAGGGTCTGAAGTTCCGTCATACTTTGGCACATCAGGAAATTTAAACTACTTCGAGATTAATTCTGGTGCCGCACTTGGCTTGTATGATAATTGAGTATATTTCTTTGAGTCCCGACCTTTCAGCAACGATGGTGCGTCCGAAATTTGGTCCATGCAGGCGGTCACTTCCCTCATAAACCGTAAGAGTTCATTCTTGAAGAGATCATTTTCGTTATGGGGCCGGATCCGCTCCCCACAGCCCCATCGGAGCCAACTTCGCCCCTCAGGGTGTTGTTGTCGACCTCTGCGTTGCTTGATTAGCATAAGCACTGGGAGGAATCGAATATCGTCTATTCGCATTATTCGAAGCCACCAACAGCGCCTGCTTTAACTCTGTCATGACCTTATCTTGTCGCATAAAGTGGCCTAGAATGATCGCATGTTGTTCTTGCGTGACCCTTACCGCGTCAATGACATGTTCCTCCTCAACATCACTGGGAGTTGTCTCCCGAACATATCGAGGATATTGCCTGTCATGCACCGGCATGGCGTCATCCCCCTCGTTGTGGGTGTCACTGATTGAATCCTCAAAATGAGGCTGATCCTCGAATCTCAGGATTATGCGTGTTGTTAACACCGTTATCTGTCATTTCTTATGATTTTTTCTAAGACAAAATAATCAAAATACGTTAGTAAAAAAGGCAAGGGCCAATTTAATTGCACGGCTGTTTAGGCCCCACGGTGGGCGCCAAACTGTTTACCCGTAAACGGTATAGTTGAATTTATATGTGGTTTCTAGACAAGTGAATTAATTTGATCCTCAAATAATAAGTTAATTGAAGAAATATGCAATACTTAGCCTTGAGATGAAGATGAAATAGCAGAAACAGTAATCGCTTCCGGACACAACAGTAATGAAATCAAAAAACAAGAAGATAAAGTTGTATTGAGCTTTTGATAGATTGTAATATTGATTTGTCAGAGAAATCGTGTCATTTACAATGATAAATGAACTCATTATTTATAGCTATGTCTAGGGAAGTAGGTCCTAGGATCATGCCCTTCTTTAATGTCAGTTATGAGGGTCATTGGTGAAGATGTATCGATGGGCATAAATGCAAAATTCCTTGTAACAGGCAACGTACTTAATGTCGTGGAATATTCTCTATTAAATGCTACCGGGCGGAGAGTATTTATTACATCCTTATGAGCGTTATTCTTTACCGTGACAGACGGAACAATTAACTTCGGTCTTAGCCATCCCCCGTCTTGGGCTCTACGTGTCCCTTTTTTGGATGGCCACGTAGCATATTATATTTTACCATATACAACTATATTGCAAGAATTAACAAAAAAAATGGTAGAATTGACCTAATCATTGTCACTAAGGAACTGTAAAATATTATTGCAAAACATGATCAGACAAACGGAGTTTTATTAGCCATTGGCATATTAATATTGAAACCCATAATTTCTGAACAACCTTGAAATTGTCTTTCTAAGACCAAAGACCAAATTTCAGAAACAGAAAAGCTCTTAGCTTGAGAACTAGCTCAAATTTGAGCTTGTCATGGTCTGAAAATTCACCTAAACAAACATCACAATCAAATGGCTCCTTCAAACCCATAATATCCTTGTAGAAATTAAAAGGACAGGGAAAGAATCAATGATTTAGACCAGATCAATCATGAAGAAGAAAGAGCTGTTGAAACTGCCTTTATATCGATCTCTCTTAATTTCCTTTCTTTTATTAAAAGTAAGAAACAGATTCCTATTAGTGCATGCTGTTAATGCCTTAGAATGGAGGAGGAAGAAGATAAGTAGTAGATGAACTTCTCATTCTTTCTCTGGGAAGCTTGCTGATCGAAGGATGAAGAAGAGAAGGGAAAAAACAAAGTTGAAAGGAGTGAAGGCAAGGTGGAAGAAGCAGAAATGTGACAATTTTCTTGTTTCACAGGCACTCTGCGGGAATGTGATACCATTTTGTGCACAAACATGGTGCACTCTCTGCATGGAATTCCAATTTCCATGATTTCAAATTTACAACGTCAAGGGCTCAGATAAGCCAAGCTTGGAATTTTGACAATATTAAAAAAATTCTTCAACTTAGTAAAACCCAATTCTAGTGTAGGAACTATATGGGGTTGAGATCTGTAAGCAAAGCAATATAGATGGAGTAAATTTTCCTTTTTGACGTATATATGTTCTCAAATTTAGAATGGAGAACATTTTTTTGAATAGACTTTTTTCTTTTCCGGTCAAATCAGCTCTGGGTATTAAACCTTAAACATGATAAGTTAAATTTGTGTAATTATAGCACGGGTTAGCCAGTTTTCGAATTGGTCATTTAAAAATAACCAGCATTTGCAAAGTCATTGAAAAATAGCCACTATTTTGCTGCAACACAAAACGTTCAAGCATAATATACTCGAGGTCGGTGCGCCTTTGTATGAACTTCCAGCATATTATGTTGAAACTCCAACATGCAGAAAGTTCCAACATTATTTGAGGAGATTGGAGTATATGTGTATGAACTTTCAGCATAATGGTATATTATACTGAAAGTCCAGTATATTATATTGGAGTTGCAGTATACTTATGCTGGTGAGTTCCAGTATACTTATACAAGAACTCTAGTATAATATACTGGAGTATTTTGCAGATTTTGAACAATATTTTCGTTCAAATTTATTTTTATTTGAAAAGTGACTAAATTTCGATTATTTTTGAAACTGTGGCTATTTTTGAATGACCACTTGTAAATCTGGTTATTTTTGAATTTCTCCCAAAATTTGTTACCATAGATTTAGGGGCCGTTTGGCCATAACAAATTTCACTTTTTTGGAAAGAATTTTAACTTTTCAGAATAAATGTTTGGCCATGAAAATTTCAAATTTCACTTAAAGTTGAATTTCAAAATTTTCCAAAAATTTGAAAAATTCCAAAAATAACATTTTTAAAACCCTAAATATGAACAACCCTAGCAGCAGCCACGCGATGGAAGAAAACACAACAGTATTATAGACTATTATATCCAACCTTTGCTCCAAATTCTACACCCTTCGGATCCTCAACATAAACCAAAGTAAACTTTTCCTAGCTCTCAAGAATAATTTGGTTCACAAATAATGGCTAGAAGGTAAAACACGGTTCTCGCCACACTATCGATAATATAACCTTGAACTAGTCTTATCTGTGAATCAGACTAAAGCTAAAGTTAGGAACCAAGTGAATCTAAGGTACAATGCAACTGCATCAAATAAAAGCATGGCAGATAGAGCTCCAGAACCAAAATTTGGTGTCAGCCTCTTTATATTAATGTAATTGCACAAAAAAAGAGAGCAGAACTGCCAAGAAAGATGATTAGCAACAAAGAACATAAAAGGCCTTCCATTTTACTCAGTCCAGAAACCCAACCTCCACCGGCTATATCTTGATCAAGGATAAGACAATTTATCTGCAGTTGCTGGGTATTGCAGATTTCAAGCCTTCCCACACAGTTAAAATATTTACAGAGGGGAAACCCATCTGCGTCCACCCAGACAAACTGGCTGACCAAAGTGCTCAAAAACCCACGAAGTTCTCCTTCCCTTCATACACCGAAGGAAATGGTGGTTAGAGTAAACGTAATCGGACACACCACACAGCCTCGAGAACACACTTGAAGCTGACACTTTGAGGAGCCCAACAGAGTCCATCCTCCAATAACTGCAACGAGCAAAGAAAAAAGACGTCATACCAAAGACAAGCAAATATACTTCACCATGCTTAAACCACCAACCAACATCAACACCAAAATATGGTATTAAGAGGTATGCACGTATTCTAAGCAGAGGAACAGCTCAATCAACACTTTGAAACATTTCTTTCCACTTATAAAATCAGCCCTTCCTCTCTTATGTATGAGGCATATAGTAACAGCATATTGAGTTTGGATATTCAGGAGGGGAAACCACCAGTAGTGCAACTTGATAAATACGACAAAGATCCCAAATGTTTCCAAATTTTTGGGATTCTTCATTTTCTTGCAATCAATGCAAACTACAATGAATAGAATAAGTGCTGCTGAAAACCGACATATACTTCGCATGTATATGTACCCGGCGGAAGGGTCATCATTTTTAAAAAAGAGCAAGAATTAAAAGGCAAAGGAATTTACAAAAACAAACAAGCAGCTCAACCACAGATTGTGACGTGCAATTTAAGCACAGGCCAAGAAACTAATCATATTCAGCCTTTATACAACATGAGAGACAAAAGGTGCTTACAGTCTAAATCATAAAGAAGACAATCATAAAAAAGAGATGAAACTCGCATCACCTTGAAGGTCGCCAAGGTCGCAGTTATTTTGCGTTCCTATTGCCATGATGATTGCTTGAACCTGAAGCTCTCGCTGTCCCATCCTCCTTCAGGTTCCTTCCTCTTCAGTAGACCCCCAGCTACAGGATACATCATCCCATGCTCGTCTGCATGTGCTTGTGAGCCGGCAACAGAAAGTTGCCTTGCTGCCAACGGAACTGACTCTTCTTTCACGTCCAAGTCCATAGCTCCAGGACCTGTATTCAGATCCAGACCTTGCCGGCTCCGTTTTCTGTTGTGGTCTCCAGCTCCATTGCTGTTTACGTCAGGAACTGCAACCACATAAGGCCTTGGATATTGAGATGATACAGCACCTACATGTCCCAGTAACTGTGAATTCACAGGTGGAGTAAAAAGCCTTCCACCAGAGGACGAATCAATATAAGAGGCTGATCCAACTGCATATGTCGCAGAAGGAAGTGGGAAAGTGGTTCCAAAAGGGAACACAGGATACTGGAAAGGCGAAGGTGGAAATTGCACAGCAGGTGATGATGACAATACTGAACCCCTGAAAACATCTGGAGTGAAGGGAGAACCAGCAGCAGCTGGACCTAACATTCGCGGGGCACCAGGTGGGGTTATTGGAAACGGCGGCTGCTCCCCACGATCAGACAAAATTGATGGAATTGTCATAGTTGAGTAACTATTCCCAGGAGCAAACCAAGACGATAAGTTTCCCATTTCTGGATTGTTCATTCTGAGGCTAGAAGCATTAAATTGGGAACGCAAGATTCCCTGATGACTCTGGTAGAATAGAGGCTGTTCCACACTTGAATCATCAACACCAGGCCCGTTATTTAAATCAAAGTCCCTCCTGACTTCTACAGTTGGTAAGCCACCGGATGAAATCGATTTTGAGGGTAACACTACACCCTCTAGTCTATGACTGCTACTCAAGGAGCATTGCCCTACATCATTAGGTTCATCAACTCTATTCAAATCAAGATCGAGTCCCCCAGAACTATGAACAGCAGGAGAATCTAGGTGTTTACTTTTTGATGCAACAAGATCAGTTACATGGTCCACCGCAGATACTATCGCTAGAACAGAATCCTGAGAATTTATGTCATCAAAGGTTCTTTCATCTGCCACATTAAGATCAATATCTAATGGAGGCCGACCACGCTTGCTAGTAGAAGCTTCAGAAAGAGAGAAGGTCGTGGAACATGACTGCATGTCAAGTGCTTTTCTGGGTTCAGCTGGACGAAAAGCACTTGTGGCTGCTGATCCTTTCCATCCAAACTCCCCTTTGACTCTCAATAGATCTTCTGGCGGGACAAAAGGTCCTTTGGCAGCAGCAGCCACCGTAACAGAAGCAGGAAGACTACTGGAAACAGAAGAGACAGCAAATGGCAATGGGCTCATTATATGGACATTTGACAAACACCCAAGGCCTCTCGAGTTGATTGGCTCCCCATATTTCCCCTCATCAGAAATGAAACCTTCATTTAAGTCAAACCTCATCTTTGAAGCCACTGAATCTGGAGCGGCAGCAGAAGGGCTGGACGAAGTTTCTCCTTTGGTGGATGCACAGTCCTTTGTTCTATCTGCCTCTACACCAGAGTATTTAAATTCTCTTGATTCCACAAGTTTCTCCACTGCCGCATTAGAAAATCCAGGTGCCTCCTTAGTAAATAATCCGCCGCCAGGATCATGTGCAGGAATATCGTCATTTTTTATATTAGGTTCATCCTTTATCAGATTTCGTCTAGCTAAATTAGATTCAAATATGGCTTTATCCTCAATAACTGAAGTATCAACCGCTTCTTGATCAGAATTTAGCTTTTCTACCTGCTTAGCATTCTTTGCATCTATTTTATCAGGCTTTCCACCTTGGCGTGCAACAGAATCTCGACTAAAACCAGTTGGTTGCAGCTCTTCCTTGTCACTTCTCTCTGTAGGTTCAGATTTTGCCACAATCGAAGCTGGTTTCAGCTCTGTACTAGCAGCACCTAACACCCTACTCACTTCATTTTTGTGGTCGCCTTCAAATTTAGAAGCGGAAACTTCAACTGGTCGTTTTAAGTCTTCCATGCTTACAAGGGCATTAGTGACTTTGTCTTCTACTATTGAACTACCATGTCCATCTAATTCAGCATCTAGAACACTGTCAAAAGTCTTAGGGGAAACCACTTTTTCTTCGTGGAATTGTTTGCTCTGTTCACCATTACTGGTCTTTTCTGATAGACTGCAATGAGAAGCAGCAGACTTTTTCATCTCACTCAACTTCTCATTAACATCTGATTTTAAATCTCCAGCTGTCTGCAAAACAATGCAGGAAGAGTTGAAGCACTCTCCTGTAGTTTTTTCTTCAGAAGGAGATGAAGTGGGTCTTCTATCTCCGGTAAACTCCGTCACTGCACTTTTGTAAGCATGTAGTTTGCCCTCAGACCACGAAGTACTAGCAATTAACTGTTTCTCTTTACCACCATTACCATCATTTTGCCCAATAAGGTCACCAGAAGAACTATCTAGAGGAGATGACTTTGACTTAAGCTCATCAACTGTGCCAGTCTCTTCACCTGAAGGACTTTCTCCTTGTGGAGAAATAGAAGGTGAAACCCTCTCTGACTTGGACATTTCTTCAGTAGCTACACTGGCAAGCAGATTCATTCCAACAGCATCACTTAGTGACATGGACGTGTTTGCTTCAGAATATTTTACACAGCTCTCAATCAATGCATTCATGGAGCTGAAAGAAGCTTCATGCAGTTTCACTGACTTCAGTTCCGATCCTGATGATGAAGAAGCAGCTTTTGTAACTTCAACTGATTTCCTGCCCTCACCAACAGTTTTACTTCGCTCTTCCTCCGGAATAGCAACAGGTGATCCATCACCCTCGTCAGATCCAGTGAGAACATCTTTCAAGACATTGCTCTGCCATGATTCTCCATTCCCGTCAAAAGTAACATTTGATCGATATGCATCAGTCTTCTCCTTAGAATTACGATCAGGCTGATCATTCTTTTCGGAAAGCACAGGAGAAGAAGCTCGGCTGCTCATGATGGCAGGGTCTTCATATGATCCTCCACTAGCACTCCGGGCAGGACTGCGACCCTTGTTAGAAATCTTAACTATCAATTTGTGACTACTCCCCTCAACAGCAGGCACATGAACTGTTTTTTCACCACTCAATGCAGACTGCGGCAACTTCTCAGTGGTAGGGTTTCTGTGCAATGAAGAATTTCTGTTTGTAGAACTTTCTTTTTGACCTCCAGATACTGATGATCCATGACCTCCATTTATTGATTTGCGGTGCCGAGAACCACCATTAGAGATCTTGATGTTGCTCATTGACACTGCAGTTGAACTCCTCGCGTCCTCTTTCCCTGAGAAGGATTGACTGTGATTGTGAGACTGGCTAGAACTGCTGCTTTTATCTTCCTTTGCTAGATGAACATCGCAGTAACCAACAACTGAAACTCTTGGCGGACCCACTTTTCCCGATGAAGGAGATGATGATTGTTTTATGGGGCCTGGGGATAAGGACTCAGACTTTATGCTAGTTTCCAGTGGTGTAGGCTTAATTGAGGTCGTTTTAGATGCAGAAAACTGTGTAACTAAGCTCTTTGTTGCATCACTAGAACCACCAGGATTTTTGTTGCCGCTATGAGAAGCCTCCGGCAGCCGTGATCTTGAGGTCCATGTGACAGCTTGATTTGAACCAGACTTAGCATCAATGACGTTCATTTCAGCTTCTACACGTTTCTTCCATGTGTCAACTAAGCTCCGTGCCTTTCTCTGGATCTCAATGTTTTTATGTTGGCGCAAGTGATTAACAGATCTACCAATATTGCACATCTGTAGTGCTTGAAGATTCACAGGAAGCTTATCAAGTGCACGCAGCAAAACCAAGAGAAATTCCTCAACTGGTTTATCACCATCCTTACTATTACTAAATTCAACAATCCTTCCTTTACGAACATCTTGAAGCCACCCATCCAACACAGGCAAACCCTTTAGCTGTACAAACCTGTCAAGGCAGTCAAACTTTTCAGTCGCAGCTACAACACTTGCAAGCATTGAACGACTAATCAAATCCATTTTCCTGTCCAATCTATCTGGTTGCATGAGCTGAACAAGTTTTGCAGCCCCTTCATTGTCCACAAGCCCTCCTTCTTCCGTTATTTTAGAAATTTCAGATTTCAAGATGCTTTCACTATCATCAGATTTAACTGAACGTTCACGCTTAATAGATTCAGAACCCTGTTCTCCCCGCTCCCTTTTCTTTCCCTTGACTTGTGGAGAAAAAGAAGTTACACTACTTTGTACATTATCAGAACCAGGTTTCAATTGTGATGATGACATAGGGCCATTCATTGGTTTAGCATGCATCTCTGCTCGTGTGTTGTATAACAGCTGATCTACCTCTTCTTGTAGCTCCTATAGATGAAAAATAATATTCAATAAGCGAAATATTATGCATAAAGTACAAAGTTAACGCCTGAAAGATTTGCAATTCTCTTGTTCTCACCATTTCAAACACCTGCCCTGCAAAGAGTCCCAAAATGGGACTTCCACAAAAAAAAAAAAAAATCCAAGAACAAGACAGACTCTCTCTCCCTTTTTCTTTCAACATTTCAACCCCATTTATCTATTTTATCAATAATACAATTTACCTTTAGGTAGTTTAGCAGAGGAATAATGAGCTGTGAAGAAATGAAATGATCACTTACGTTAATAAAATCTTGATCAGTTAACCACCATAAACACTTGTTTTGAATGTCATAAACCCGCCTGCAGACAAATGAGGATGTTCCTGTTGGAAGTTCAGCCCCTTTAGGAAGGAAAGCAACTTTACATGGATGGAGTAATGATGCAGCTGGAATCTCATCCCTATGGAAGGAATAAAAGATTTCGTTCGGTGTGGTGTCCAGCAGGATGCCTTTGCCAAGCTTCAGCTCAGCAGGACGATAGAGCCAATTAAGACCTAATTGCAAGTTATTATCTTCACTCAATGTTAGTCTACGGATTATTCCAATGAAAGGTGGTGAATCATGCGGTGGTTTAAACAAAGCGCAATCTCCAACACTAATTTTGCGACCGTCCTGCATAGAAAGATAACATTCACTTCACCAAGAAAACCCAATAAACAATAGACATGCCACAATCAATTGATGGAAATATAAGTAAATAAATGAACTAGAAAGTAATAGGGAAAGATGTTGATAGGGCTGGAGGCATGGTAAAGCGAAAAAGCCTTTATCCTCATAGCTCTGACTTTGTGCAAACATTTATGGTAACACACGCTTCCATAGTTTTCTAGGTACTCTCTGATATTGACTACTTCATCAGGTATAACCAACACTATCAATACATATATGCAGAATTTGGAGAACACGGGTTTGAAGTGCACTTGCAATTTAACTGCTTGCTTTATTAAAGAATCTCTTCACCCAACAAGCACATTAACAGAGCAGCCAACAGCCATACATAACCTCCAATCAAGCTTACAAGATGAATAAGTGCGGATGTGAACCTAGTGTTACATTTGGGACTGAGGTGTAAATGTTGTCATTGTGTTGTTTGTTGTTGAACCTAGTCAGAGGAGACTATTTAGCGTGGTTCCAAGAGCAGTCAATTAGTAACATGAGGGCATTTAATAAGTAAAACTGCTCCCTGTATTGCTTCCGAAGGATTTATATGCTAAAATCTTTAATTTCACCAAGTATTATATTTAGTCAAAGCTCATTTTGATCCCATTTGTTCTGTAACCATGTCCATATACATGGAGTATGTGGCAGAGAGCAATGTGACCGTGCACATCTTTTCTTGATGAAGAACCATGCACATCTTTTCTCATGATCAACTAGAACAGATAAAGAAATCACTTCAAAGTTGGTGTCAATGTCTTCAGGAACATATTGATAAATATTCGTAGAAGAGAAACAAATGAGTTCCACAAAAGAAAGTAAACATTTCTTAAGTTTTTCCCCACAGTTGAAACCAACACCATCG
Source organism: Nicotiana knightiana (assembly GCA_005239525.1). Classification (NCBI taxonomy): domain Eukaryota; kingdom Viridiplantae; phylum Streptophyta; class Magnoliopsida; order Solanales; family Solanaceae; genus Nicotiana; species Nicotiana knightiana. Next base: position 24,475 of record ML390882.1, read on the forward strand.
GCCTCTCCTTGCCGGAAAGATCAAAAGAAACCAAAGTTGGAAGCACCCAACATCATCATTTGGAATAAGGTAATAAAACAAAATGCGTTCCCATAATTATTCCACTTATGAAGTACCTCATTACGCACCTCTTCGGAAAATATAACCAAAAAAAAGCTACTCGTGAATATGGAATGCAATTAAATGATCATATTTACTATATAACACTGCTACAAGCCTCTAAAACTAAACTGATACAACCGCCAAAAAAGGGGGGAAACTCCAACTGGAAAAAAAAATCACATACAATCACTCTTTCTCTCTCAAAAAAAAAAAATCTGCTTTGCGGGCAGCTAAAATCAGTGTAGGAACAGGTACTGTGATGCAAAACACTTTACAAATACTACTGGACATTTCAAATGACCTATCACTATTACAGAACTCTCGGTCAAAAGAGAGAAAATAAGCAAAATCGAAAAGACCCACCAAGGTAATACCTTGCAGAAGGAATCAGCAGTAACAGTAGAAACAAGAGGAGAATCACCGGCGGCTACAGTCCTCCTTGTAATCGTCGCCGGCATGTGCTGACCACCACCACCACCACTCCTCCTTTTACAATCCCTCTGTATCCTCCCAATCCCATGCATAATAAAATTCCCCTTGCATTTTCCCCTATTCCTTCCCCCTCAACCATCAATTATACCATCCAATTACTGTAACCCTAGTTAAAAATCCCCAATTTCCTCAACCCCAAAAAAACTGTCGATCGCCCACAAAATATAGAAAACCCCTAGCTTCCTTAACTCAATTTCAAGAGCAAAACATGAATTCACCGATCTGCAACCATCAATAGTAGATCCAATTAATTAAATTCATAAGCAAGATATGAGTAGTTGCGTGTAGATATAAACCGGATATATACAATTAATATACAAACCTTTTACAAGAGAGGGTAGTGAAGTAAGTATTCAATTTAACAAAGGAGAGACAGAGAGAGGAAGATGTCGTGAGAGGGTAAAGGGAAAGCTGGGGGGTTGTAGAGATAGAGGAATTTGGGGAGAGCGGGCAGGGATGGGCAGAGTGGGCAGGGCATTGATAACGCTGCCCCACGGACGAGTTAAAAAAACTGAAATGTTTGTGACTGGTCTGCTACTGGTGAAGATGTGACTCGACTGACTAAAAGTCCAAAACTAAAATTAAACTGAAAAGGTCCACTCCCCACGAGTCTCCCCTGTACTATAAAACCCTCAACTCACCCTGCCAATGTGGAGTTTTCTCTGTATTCGTGAGATATTGTGAAAACTTTGGCCCCAGATATTGCTAATCGCTCCGAAAAGTGTTTTTTATCAATAATTTCAGAAAATATTTTTAAGAATCAAATTACGAATAAGGACGTCAATAGATAAATAAATAATCTCAAAATTTTATTATTATATGCAATAATTAAATCTTTTTATTTTTATTTAAGTAAAATATGAAATTAAATTTTAAAAGTACTTAATTCTTTTAATATAAGTTAAATATATTAAAAACCATTCAACAAAATATAAAAATATTCACCCCTAATGTCACTATATATTAGAAAGCTATCCTAAAAATAATAAGAAATATTTATACATTAATATCCTAAGTATTAGGTTTAACGGTTATTTTGGTATATACTATATTTTGTTAAGGGTGTTCTTGGTAAGAAGAAAAGTCAAAACTGATTCTACTTTTGCTTTTAGGAATAAGCTATTTTTTTCTGCTTCTCAAAAACTGCTTCTGTTTTTTCCCAAAAGTACTTTTTTCCCCAAAAGAAGCTTGGCCAAACACCTCAAGTTAGGGATAACAATGCTATTGAAAAAAGAAAAAAAAACACTTTTGGCCTCTTCAGAAGTTTCGCCAAACAGGCTATTATTAATCATAATCAACTTATTGTATAAGATATATCCAAATTATTTTTATCATTAGAGTTAAGAAAGTGTGGTTGAAGCACATGTTCCGTCTCAATTATTATTAACGAAAAATTGTTAACCACATAAAGAAAATAATTAATATTTTCTTTTGTCCACTTCTTTACTCGCAATATTCTATCTGTAATAGTTTCACATTAAATAAAGTCTAGGATCTGAGACAGTTTAAAAATTACTTTCGTAATTCAATGCCTCTTGAGGGTAAATTCTCTATTATCATGTGTGCATGCGGAACAACGCTTCAAAAGTACTTCCTCCGTTCATTTTTACTTGTTCATTATTGATTTTGCACACCCTTTAAGAAATAAAAAATGAAGTACATAATTTATCATGATATTCATATTAATTAATGCATATTTTTAATAAATTTGAGAAAATAATTTGAAATGAGTAATTAATACTATAGGTATAACAGGAAAAAAGAAATTATGAAAAGTGAAAAGTATAAGTGAAAATCTATTTTTAAAATACTGGACTGATTGATCAATAGTAGTATTAAGTTAGTATTTATTGACACATGATGATAAAAAGAATAATAGGAGTAATACTTAACGTTTACTATTCTCTTTTCCTAACTAAGTGGTGCGGGTCGGAGGTAAGGGTGGGTCGAGGAGATGAGTTGACAGACGTGGGGATGTGGCTTTGAGGGATTTGACTTTTATTTTTATTTTTTCCAAAGAAAGCAACTCTATTTCTTTCCTTTTTTCTTTCTTATTATTCGAATTCGATTGGCATCAGATTCATCCAATTGTCTCTTCTGCTTCCGTACGCATGTGGTGGATGATTGATTGTGCAAAGAGAAAAAAGGACAAGTTACCATCATGGATAGGGATAGATATGTCGTGACTTCCTGATCACATGATATTTATTTACGACGGAAAAGAATATGGTAGGTAGTAGGAGCACAGGCAACAAAATGACTTCCCAAATCTTGTTTAATTGTTGTTTCCTCTCCCTGTATTCATTTTGTACTTTTTCCAGCCAAACAATCCTTATAAAGATGGGGTTACAATGGAATGGAGGAAACTTATTAAATTATGAAGAAATAAAAAGCTTTATGGAACTGAGAAATCAAAAGGTTAATTAAGACAAATTGTCCACCAATTTTGTAAATGGAGGTTGTGTTAACTGGAATATCAATGCACTAAGCTCTCACTGTGTGCGGTGTCCGGGAAAGGGGCGGACCACAAAAATCTACTGTACGCAGTTTTACCCTGTATTTCTACAAGAGACTGTTTCCACGGCGTGAACCCGTGACCTCCAGGACACATGGCAGCAACTTTACCGGTTACGCCAAGGCTCCCTTCATCTAGGAAACTTAGCAACTTAGTATATTAGTTCTCTGGGTACGTAATTTTTTGTTCATATAGACCAGTCTCGAATTCCATCATTGCTTTACCTTAAAGAATTTAGAACGAACCAGGAAAAAAAGATATCAGCAAGCAGGAAATTGAATGATCTTTTGTTGGAGATGGTGATATAACAAATTTATAAAAAAATGGTTCTTGCATATAAACTAGTATTGACCTTCTCGTGTTAGTTGCTGCAATTCACCCATTAAGAGGAAGAATCATGTTCATCCATGTCCATAGTGAAAGCACCAGAATATGACTTCCACCAACTTATAGATGCATTCCTCCTTACTACTTTTTGTAACATGAATATTGTTATTAAACATGGGTTTGAATAGCTCAAATCCATTTGCAAATACATAACAGAGTATATAAATAAATATGCAGCTGTGGAAGCTGCAGCTATTTGTTCAACAAGATCACTGGCACAATAGATGTTGCAGCCTTCCTTAATAGAAATCAGTTGCAGCATTGGAGTCAATCCACCAGAGTGTTTCAAATTGATTCAGCTTATAAATACACATTCACAAGTTTTTTTATTTCATTTAGCTTGTCAAGCTACAGCATCAAAATATACTTTTTAGGCAAAAAAAAAAAAGAAACCACATGTCTTTAATATATTATGTATCAGTGAATCTGCATTCAGATTTAGGCATTCAAGTTGCAAAAGAAGGGAAGAAAATGGGAAGAAAGTCCTATATTTTCGTTGTATGGTTAGAGTTCAATAAGTATACAGTAGAAACAACTCTCACAATCAATACACCGGCTTTACAAAGTGCAGTTAGGACTACTGAGTATGCAACAACATCAAGAGATACCACTTAAGCGTTTCACAAATAAGGGTATAACTTTTCCAAGTGACCTCGTTGTGCAAATTCCTCCTGTTAACATTGTATATGCAATGTAATTAAGAGATTGAGTTCGTATCTGTTAAAAGGACATAGGAACAAGCACTTGAGAGAAGTCTCTTACTCTTCCAGTTCAGTTGTACCCTGGAAGAAGTCTGCTGCAGCATATATTAAAAAGAAGTCTTGCAGCATAAAGTACATCTAACTTCACTATGCTTTTATTGTCAATTACTTCTCATCTTCTAAATGTGTGTTGGTCACTCCGGTACTTTCACGTTTTAAAGTAACACTTATGATTATTCACATTTCTTGAATCGTCCAGATCTTCCAACTTCTCATTTTTCATGCTTCCAACTAGCAGATTAACCCAGAAAGGAGAAATACAATTCAGAGAAAGCTTTCAGATGAGTAGATGGTGATGCATCAAAAGTAGAAGACACTCATAAAAACCACCAGGGAATGTGGAATGAAATTTCTGCAGCTTCCCTTTCATCCTCTGCAACTACCTCTTAAGTCCCACTAGATCATGTGAATTGAAACTTCAGCAGCTTTCCTTTCATCCTCTACAAAGTACCTATTTGGTCAAAAATTGCTGTTGATTTCTCACCTCCAAAATGGGTGTGAGGTTTGAAAGCTAAGTAGCATTTGGGTCCTTCAGATCAATAAGCAAATGGAAACGAAAAATTCAGAACCTGAAACCAAATAGCTAGGAAACAAAATATTGAAATCCTGAAACCAAGCAGAGTATACGTTCATGATGTTTCATTGATTTTCTTTTTGTATCTGACAAAAAATCAATGTTTTTTAAGCTTTTACTATTCAGTTTGTCACAATGAAGTTTCTAACAAAACAATCATGTCGTGAGTTTTCTAAAGCGCACAACCTTTTATGCAATCTCTTCTGATTGGAGTTTCTTCCTTTAAATAACATCCTAAAGAAAATACACAAATAAAAAAGGACAAACAGCATATGGATTCATACTAAGCAAAGATAAATCCAGGAAAATTGAATGGCAACCTGAGTACGGAGATAGGAAAGTAAAGGATTTCATATTATTTCATACGGAAGCATGAAAGAAAGCAGTCATAGATTGTTAAGTATGATGTTGAAACAAGCTAACAGCAGTCAAATATCATGTCAGGCCATGATACCAGCATTAGAAAAACCTGCCCATGTTCCTTAACAGGTTAAACTATGGGATCAAAACTGAAATCGTTTCTTCAAACTTGCGGTTAACAGTGTGGATAAAACTAAACGACTCCCTCATTCAATGGCCACGAGCAACATATGCAAGAGAAATTGCAGCAAAAAGTGTTGTTGCAGAAGATAACATGGTCCAAAAATTCTTCTTCTTTTGTGCTTGTGCTACCGAAAGCTGTAGGAACTCAACCTGTCTCTTCATCTCATCTACTTTGTTCTCTTTACTCTTGATTGCATTTGTGATGGCCTCCAACTCTACTTCATAAGGCTTGACATCTTCCTCATTCATTTGTTTTTCACCAAGCACAGTGCCATTTGCTCCTTGATCATTCGAGCATATTGAACCTGCAACAATCCTCAAAGCATTCAAGATTTCCTCGGAACTACTGTTTGCCAATACAACCTTGCACTGCATAGCACTGATTTCCTTCTGTGCTTCGCCAAGTGAAGTTTGCACATAAGCAATTTCCTCGTTCAACGCTTGGCATCGAGTTTCCATCTCTTTCTTTTCTCCAACCACATTGAGGTAATCAGCCTTGGTTCGTTCAACCTCCGTAACGATTTCTTGAATGTGTTTCTCCATTTCTTCAATTTGTTTCTTCATGTTCATGACGTTCTGTTTCTCATCATCAAAACACTTTTGCATCTCATCCTTCTCAAGCGTCACTTGCTCAAATGCAGCCTTATACTTCCCAACTTCAGATTCCAAATTCTTCACTTTCTCTTCTTGACCATTGCGAGACACCTCTAATTCAGAAATAACATCCTTGAATTCAACTAATTGTTTCTGCAATTCAACAATTTCAGCATCCCTCCTAACTTTAGCCTCTTCCATCTCATTCTTCTCTGTGACAGTTTGCTCAATCTTCTTCTTCTCTTCATCTAACTGCTTCAATGCCTTGTCCAATTCCTTCTCAACAAAACCCTTTTCTTCAATCAAACTCTCAACTCTGCTCTCTTTCACATTGTTTCCCTTCACAAGTTCATTAATCTTCTTCTCCATCTCATCTTCCTTCCTCAAGCCTTCCAAACACTTGTTCTCTAACTCAGCCAGATTTGAACGCAATTTAGCCTCCTCCTTTTGCAAACTCAGCACTATCTCATTGAGACTAGTGACTGTGTTCTGCAACTCCCTGCTCTTCTTTGCTTCCGCATTTCTCTCCCCTTCAATCCCTTCTTTTTCCCTAACAATCCCATCAATCTGTCCTCTCAGCTCATCAATCTCCTTATTCGAATCAAACAACCTTTTCTCGACTAATTCCTTATCTGTCACCATCGACTTAATCTTGCTTTCTCTGTCCTTGATTTCCTCTAAAAGAGCTTTGTATTCAACCCTTAATTTCCCAGCTGCTAGTTCAATCTCCTCCTCTCTTTTCTCAGTTTCAACCAACTTCACACTCAACCCATTTGCTTCCTCTATTTGAGCATCAAGTTTCGTTTTCATTTCATCCTTTTCCTTACGAATCTCCTCCGAAACATTCCTCACACGGGCAACCTCATATTCAATAGCATTCAGTTTCTTCTTAAGGCTTTCAATCTCACTCTCTTTTTCAATCCTCGCCTTCTCAATCTCACCCTTCTCCTTCATAAGATCACTCATTTCTCTCTCTAAACTCTCCAGTTTCTTCTCAACCGCATCATTCTGTTTGCGAAACCCGTCCCTCTCCTTCTCAGCCACCTCAGCATGGTAAGCAACCTGCACAGCGACAAACACGGACACCAGCTTCTTCTGAATCTCTAACTGAACAACATCTTCATTCAGCCGAGTCAACTGGGCCTTCAACTCGTCCTTCTCCGAGTTAGACCTTTTGAGTTCCGATTCCAGAGAGCTTTTTGCTTGCACAAGTGAGTCCACCTGTTGCCGTTTCTCAATGGTCTCCTTGAGAAGCATGCTGTTGAGACTCTTTAGGCTTTCAAGTTTCTCAGATGCCTCTTCCATGGCTGCAGAGTGATTTTGTTCTTTCACCTGCTGCTGCGTTTCCTTCCCCTCTTCAGTTTGGTGTTTATCTTGGGTGCGGGGGGCTGCCTTCTTTTTGGCCATTGTGAGTGCACTATTTGTGGTGGGTTTTGGTTTTTGGAAAATGGGGAAAAGGATTTGAAGATGAGATAAGAATATTGTTTGAGAGGTGAAGAGTTTTTCTAGGGTTTTGTTTCCTACGGCTCAGAGAAAATTCCAAACCATTCAAGTAGTACAAATTTCAAAATGTGGTGGATTTGCTAGGGTTTTTCTGAGGTTTTGAAATGGACTTTGAGCTAAGACCCCAACGCCGAACCAGGGACGTGGCACTCAGTTATTGGTGGAAATTTGTTATTTGAATTCAAATTTGGAGGGCTCGTGAATCGAGTAGATAGGTAGGTGGAGAATGAATGAAGAAACCAATAAGAAATATTATTGTGGTTGTCCATTTATTACTCCGCTATAACTAATTTTCCTAAAGAAGATTAGTTATTTAGTATTTTATTGAAGTTTATATACAAGCAGGTGATGCAGACAGATTGCAAGCAACTCAATGAAATGACTTGCAACAGTTTCTTATTAAACAGGCAAGTTGCGAGCAACTCATGCAGGTAGCTTACAAGCGCAAAAGTCTCGCACCTGCTTCCTGAAAAGGCGCACAGCTGCTTACTTTCTTCTATAAACAGAGAAAATTTCAGTTCATTATGTACATGAGTTTCAAGTTGAATAATATATCAATATTTCTCTCTTCATACTTGTCTTCGATTTATTTATTTTATAATCTTTATTTTATAACATGTTATTAGTAGGAGTCTCTAATTTCTTCATCACGACTGTGAGGCAATCAGACTGCCTTTGTGCGTGGTCAAACCGAGTTCATTCAGAGCATTTTGAGGAAAATTACATTCTTGGAATGGTGAACAGTACGTTGGTTTTGTTAATTTTCAACTCTATGAAGAGATGAAATACTTCTGATGTCATTTCTCAAAGATAAGGCTTACTAATTTATAATTTTAATTTGATTTCCTTCGTAAGCTTGAAAAATTATGCTTATTATCTATGTTCATCACATGCTAATTCTAAGCAACTAGTGATGCAGGACTTGCAGGTATATTGTGATTTGAAATACAAATTTGAAGGCTAAAAAGACAATGGATATTGAATCAACTTGCTATGTTACGTGTTATGTATACGTATTAGCATATAACAACTATTTTTTTATATACTTGTTTTCATCATGTTGTCATCTCTATAAAAGATTACAAAGTGGATAACATTGTTAGATCCACTTAAACTCCAGCAGAGTTTGCAAGAAATATACAACCACCAGAAGTGGTTATGTTTCGTATAGATCACTGTAATTAAATTTTGTTAACCACTAGAAGTTGTACATACTTATGACCACAAGAAATTATAATTTAGGCTTTCTATGATTACAAATAAAGTTAAGCTAGAGAAATATTCTCTATTTACATGCACGCCTCGATTTGCTTCCGAAGTGGTAAATCTTTTAAAAGAGGTTGAAGCATCGCAATTTGATGTGATTAATGCGCGTTCAGATGATTATGTTCGATTTCCTGAACGATGAGAAATTTTGATAAATATTAATTCATTCCTTGAAGTGAATGTGATAATATTAATAAAATCGTAAATATGAACGCGCTTATGTGTAGGCATATAAATTTTATTAAAATTAAATTCATAAAAGAATTTGGGCTAATATAATGGAATTATATATATATATATATATATATATATATATATATATATATATATATATATATATGAGTAAATAAACAAGTCTTAATCCATTGGGTTAGCCCATTTAATTGGCTAAAGTGATGAGCCCAATTCATTAAGCCCAAGATGTCATCTTCCTAGAGGCGCAGTTTGGTGCCACATGTCAAATGACGTGTCATGCCAAGTCAAACAGAAGAGCCAATGAGATCATGCTACGTGTCAAAATGACAAGGCATGTCAAGTCACATTAAAAGGCTAATGCAACTGTGCCACGTGTGCAAGTGACATGTTCTGGCCAATCAAATGCGGCCATGTCACACTTCAATTTGATTGGTCGGAAAGAGTTTATTTTTATCACAACTCCTACTTTCCACAACTATAAATATGGGTCTTCATAACTTAGAAAGGAGATCAGACGTTATAACAAGAATCAAGAGAGAACTCGTGGATCAAACGCTGCAAATTTCTCTACAAATTTCAAGCTTCAAGCAATCAAGTTCAAGTTCAAGAAATCAAGTTCCAGCTCAAGAACGAAGAACAAATCAAGGTTCAAGGAGTACGAGTCCAAATCAAAGTTTGTGCTAGTTGAATTGAAGATCATCGTTCGTGGAAACAAATATAGATTCAAGATCAAGCTCAAAGGCCCTTGAATTTGAAAAGAAGAATCAGAGGATCCATAGGGATTGTAACCTCATATCATTTGAAATAAAATTCTACGATTGTTGCAATATTTTTCGGTCTTGATTTTATTTTTCCGGATCCAATTTATTGTTTACAAATTCTGGCACGCCCAGTGGGACAATCTCTACCTCTCATCTCAACTTTTCAATCACCAAAGTTCAAGAACAACGAAATGGCTTCCAAGAAAATCAACTCCAGTTCAACTTCCGCCAAGTTTGCTAATTCCAGGTTCTATGCTGATGTGGAAAACATGCTCGAAGTTACCTTTGGAAGCTTTGGACCAGTTACGAGGAGTAGAGCAAGCTCGTTAGGACAACAAGCACCCCAAGTGTCGTCCGCGTCTACCCCTGTTTTCGGATCTTCATCTTCAAAAGGATCAAGATCTTCCACAAATCCACCCGAAGGAGGAAGCGATGTTGCTGAAAAGATCAAGAAAACTCTTGCTCTACTTGACCTCTCCAGATCCAAGCACTCTGTTGTGGAGGAAGATGATGACGCTTCAAGCGATGGATACTCCCCACTTACACCACATAGCGTGCCAAGCAAGGATCAATCTGTGTGAAAATCCATGATACTCTCCATCGTCCATTACAATCATGCAAGTCATGGTGACAAACACTTCATCTGTGGAGGAGCAGTTGGCAAACTTGACGGAAGCAATCACTGGCTTGACCAAGTGCATGCAAAATCAAGATGCTAGAATCAACAAGCTAACAGATAGGGTGGGAATCTTGATGGAAGAAGAATACACACATGCACCTGGAGAAGTTCAATAGATTGATGCTCCCCCACGACAAGTTGCATCCACTAAGGAAATTCCAGTCTCTTCGGAAGGGATGATTCCAATCGATCAACTGAAGGAGTTCATCGAAGGAACTATTAAAAACAAGTACGAAGTTGCTACCAAGTCTTCCCTTACATACGCAAAGTCGTACACTGCAAGGATCGATATGTTGAAAATGCATGCTGGCTATCAACCCCCAAAAATGTCAACAGTTTGATGGTAAAGGCAATCCAAAGCAACATATGGCGCACTTCGTTGAGACATGCAACAACGCTGGGACTTATGGAGATTACCTCGTCAAACAGTTTGTCCGCTCGCTAAAAGGAAATGCTTTTGATTGGTACACAGACCTCGAGGCAGGATCTATTGATAGTTGGGATCAACTAGAACAAGAGTTCTTCAATTGCTTTTATAGCACAAGGCGCACGGTGAGCATGGTGGAACTCACAAATACTCGTCAACGGAAGAGTGAACCAGTTATCGACTTTATCAATCGTTGGAGGAATGCAAGCCTCAACTGTAAAGACAGGCTTAGTGAAACTTCTGGCATAGAGATGTGCATCCAAGGTATGCATTGGGTATTGTGCTACATCTTGCAAGGTATCAAGCCTAGCACATTTGAAGAACTTGCAACTCGTGCCCATGACATGGAATTGAGCATGGACTCTGCTGGAAATGAAAGGCTGCCCATCTATGAACCTCGCAAAGGGAATGACAAGTAAGAAGTCAGATGGAGCAAGTTTGTACCAAGATCTGAAAAATAAAGAAGATATGAATGTCAACACATCACCTGTGAAGTTCACAACGAAGGTGAGCAAGAAGCAGAATATGAAATCCACTTCGTTTCAAGATAAGCCAAGTAGAAAGTTGACTCTAAAAGAAATGCAAGAGAAAGAGTACCCATTTATGGATTCTGATGTGCCAACTATTTTTGAAGAACTCCTCGAGTTAAATCTCATTGAGCTTCCGGAGATGAAGCGACCAAATGAAGCTGAGAAAATCGATGACCCAAATTACTGCAAATATCATCGACTTGTGAGCCACCCTCTGGAGAAGTGCTTTGTCTTCAAGGACAAAGTTATGGACTTAGCTGGTGAAAAGAATATCGTGCTTGATGATGAGAAAGCAAGCGCAAACCAAGTCTCTATCATATTTGGCTCATTCAATCCGGACGAATTATGTAGTCCTAAAGAAAGTAAAGATGAAGAATTACTGGAGAACTACAAAGTTGAAGGCGGTCAACCTGAGGATGATGAAGGTTGGACGTTGGTGACTCGTCGTAGGCGCCACAAAAGGAGCCCACGAAAAGGATCAATGGAACAACCAACNATAAAGAAAGCGAAAGTGGAGGTGCAACAACCTCAAAAGCCACGACATCTAGTAACCTTGGAAGAGTTTTTACCAAGTTGGTTCCGCACGAAGATTTCCCAATGGGGTATTGATGCCTCTTGTTTCCATACAGATGAAGGGGAAGAAAAGAGTGATGACCTACCGTTGGCACCATCTTCAGAAAAGCTTATCGAGCCCACTCCTCGAGAAGTTAATGCTTGTGAGGAAAAATTCACGTTCATAAATGATGATCTTCTACTAGGTGACACTCCTCATAACCGCCCATTGTACATGGTCGGCTATATGCGTGATGAAAGGGTAAATCGAATTTTCGTTGATGAAGGATCCTCGGTGAAAATTTTGCCAATTCGCACTGTGAAAGAACTTGGTATTCCCATGAACGAACTCTCAGAAAGTCGTGTGATGATCCAAGGATTCAACCAAGGGGGGCAAACAGCCATAGGCGCGATCAGGCTAGGAATCACTATTGAATATATGCAATCAAGTGCATGGCTGCATGTGATCGATGTGAAGACTTCATACAATGTTTTGCTTGGAAGGCCTTGGATACATGAGAATAAAGTAGTTCCATCTACCTACCATCAATGTTTAAAATACTACGAGGGTGAAGTCGAGAAGAAGATAGTTGATGATGATGAGCCATTCACAGAGGCAGAGTCACACTTCGCCGATGCAAAGTTCTACTTGAAGAACCACATTGTGAAGGAGCTAAAGGTTGATGATGGCATGAAAAACAAGAATGACGAGCCCATAACCAAAAGAGCTTAGGTGACTATTGGTAAAGCCAAAGCCGTTACTGAAGAGGTACAACCCAATGTGAATAAATCTCATAGAGGGGATATTGCATCTCATGGCAAGAAAGTAAGTCCTAAGCTCCAATATGTCCCTAAAAGGAAGAAAGACGAGGGCGAATCATCTAATCTCCAAACCAACACGCTAAAGGGGTTAACTCTTCCGGTAAAACGCATTGAGGCAGTGAAGTTGTCCTTGAAGCCTCTTGCAGGGCTTGTAGCCCAAAATCGTTTGCAGAATGTGGCACTCCATACAAAGCGAACATATGAAGGTTTTGATCCTAACACTTACAATCTATTTGCGAAAGCTGGATACAATCCCGATAAGCCGTCAAAGTTAGGGAAGCTCCCATAAGAAGCTGCAACGAGGAAACCACGTGAAGGTTTGGGATACAAGCAACTGTCACCGGTGCGCATCTCAATAAGGAGGGCGAGTAGAAATTATATCACTGTAGAAGACGAATCTTCCGTTTCTAACAGGACTTCTGTCTTTGACCAACTTGGAAAATCAACTGTAAGAACTTCTGTATTTGAGAGATTGGGTCCATTAAAGAAGGGGAATAAGTTCCAGAGAAATTATCTAAATACAAGAACACCCGCTTCGCCCAAAATTCAAAAGATCTCTAAAAATTTCCAAAGTTTGGTTCCTTAGAATGAAGCGACAAACAAAAGTCATGGTTTCGTGTGATGAAGTACTAAAGGTGAAGCCATACACTGTGGTATACACTAAAGAGCGTGATGAAGACGAAGAAAGTGTGGGTTCTTCGTATCATGTTACTACACAAAGCAAGCATGGTGTTTTATCTTTAATGGAGGATGATGAGAAATTGGACGATGTTTCACCATGTTATCACATATCCTTTAACGATGGGGACCCTCAAGAAGATGAAAATGCGAAAGAAGTTCCCCCGGAACTTGAAGAAGGGGTGAAGGCAACAGTTGATGCCTTAAAAGAAGTTAACCTTGGCACTGATGAAGAACCAAGACCCACCTACCTAAGTGTTTTACTAGAAGTTGATGAAGAAAGCACTTATATTGAGTTACTCAAGAAGTTTAGGGATGTCTTTGCTTGGAGTTACAAAGAAATGCCTGGCTTGGACCCTAAAGTGGCAATCCATCACCTTGCGGTCAAAAAGGGCGCTCGTCCTGTTAAGCAAGCTCAAAGGCGTTTTAGGTCGGACTTGGTTCCCCTGATTGAAACCGAAGTTAACAAACTCATTGAATCTTGATTTATTCAGGAAGTTAAATACCCAACGTGGGTCTCAAGTATAGTCCCGGTAAAGAATAAGAATGGCCAGATTCGAGTGTGCGTCGACTTCAAGGATCTCAACAATGCGTGTCCCAAAGATGAATTCCCGCTTCCTATTCCAGAGTTAATGATCGATGCTACTACTGGGTATGAGGCAGTGTCATTTATGGATGGTTCGTCAGGCTAGAGCTTACTGCATTCCGTACCCCAAGGGTATTTATTGCTACAGGTTAATGCCTTTTGGCTTGAAGAACGCTGGTGCTACTTACCAAAGGACTATGCAGAATATTTTTGACGATCTTTTCCACAAGAATGTCGAATGTTATGTTGACTACTTGGTGGTAAAATCAAGAGAGAATGGAGACCACTTGAAAGACTTGAGGATGGTGTTTGAGTTACTCCGGAGATACCAACTTAGGATGAATCCATTGAAATGCACCTTTGGAGTTACCTTCGAAAAGTTCTTGGGTTTCATTGTTCGGCATCGAGGGATCGAAATTGATCAAGCCAAAGTATATGCAATTCTGAAAATGCCTGAGCCTCGGGATATTCGTGAATTAAAAAGTCTACAAGGAAATCTAGCATACCTTAGGAGATTCATCTCAAACCTAGCTAGGAGGTGCCAATCATTCAGTCGCCTCATGAAGAAGGGCGTTCCTTTCAAGTGGGACCAAGATTGTAGCAATGCCTTTGAAAGTATCAAAACCTACTTGATGAGGCCTCCAGTTTTAGCGGCTCCTATACTTGGAAAATTGATACTATACATTGCGGCGCAAGAAAGGCCTGTTGGAGCACTGTTGGCCCAAGAAAATAGTGAGGGGAAAGAAAACTCTCTTTACTACTTGAGTAGGATGATGACACCAAACGAGCTGAATTATTCACCAATCAAAAAGTTGTGTTTGGCGCTAATCTTCTCAATTCAAAAGTTGAAGCACTACTTTCAAGCTCATGTCGTTCGTTTGGTTTCTAGAGCAAATCCCATCAAGTTCGTGATGTCAAAACATGTCCTTAGTGATCGACTAGCAAGGTGGTACCTCCAGTTTCAACAATTTGAAATAGTGTACATCCCTCAAAAGGCTATAAAAGGACAAGCGTTAGCAGACTTCTTGGCAGATCACCCAATACCTGATGATTGGGAGCTGACTGGCTAACTACCTGATGAAGACGCTATGGTCATTGAAGTTCAGATTCCATGGAAGATGTACTTTGATGGTGCTATGCATCGCGGGGGAGCTGGTGCTGGCATAGTATTTGTCACTCCCCAAGGTGAAGTCTTGCCCTACTCCTTCACCTTGACACAACTCTGTTCCAACAATGTTGCTGAGTATCAAGCATTAATACTTGGGCTTGAAATGGCCGTTGATATGAAGCAATTGCAATTGCGAGTCTTTGGTGACTCCCAGTTAGTGGTCAATCAGCTTTTGGGTAGTTATGAGGTTAGGAAGCCTGAACTACGCCCATATCATGATTACGCTAAAAAGCTAATGGGGTTGCTCGGTGATGTGACTATCCAGCATGTGCCAAGGAAAGAAAATAAGAAAGCTGATGCTTTAGCTACCCTAGCTTCCTCATTAGCCCTGCCAGATCAAGCGCAAGTTACTGTCTGCCAAAAATGAGTAGTACCACCGCCAAATGAGTCTGAAGGTAAAGAAAATGAACTCAAGCATCTTGTCGTTGTTTCAGAAGTTGAGAAAGAAGAATGGCGACAACCCATTGTCGACTACTTGTGCTATGGGATACTTCCAGAAAATCCGAGGAGAAGGACTGAAATCCGTCGTCGTGCACCTCGCTTCTTTTACTACAAAGACACTCTATATAGAAGGTCATTCGAGGGAGTACTCTTGTGATGCTTAGGAGAAGAAGAAGCACTCCAAGCTTTACAAGAGGCACATTATGGGGTATGTGGGTCGCACCAGTCTGGAACAAAGCTCCACTTCCATATAAAAAGGATGGGATATTATTGGCCAACGATAGTAAAAGATTGCTTGGACTACGCTCGAAGATGCAAGGCTTGTCAATTCCATGCGAATTTTATTCATCAACCTCCTGAAATGTTGCACTCAACTGTTGCATCCTGGTCGTTTGACGTTTGGGGATTGGATGTTGTTGGACCACTGCCAAAGTCTTCTGGTGGGCACCTATACATCTTGGCTGCAACTGAATACTTCTCAAAGTGGGCTGAAGATGTTGCTCTTAAGGAAGTAAAGAAGGAAAATGTTGCAAGCTTCATCCGAGTAAACATAATATATCGCTTTGGCATTCCTCGTTACATAATAATGGATAATGGAAAGCCATTCGATAATAAGTTGATGAACAAAATTTGTGATCTCTTTAGCTTCAAGCAACGTAACTCTTCGATGTACAATGTTGCCGCCAATGGTCTAGCTGAGGCATTCAACAAAACTCTATGCAACTTGCTGAAGAAAGTCGTCTCCAAATCCAAACGAGATTGGAATGACCGTATGGAAGAAGCTCTATGGGCATATAGGACGACTCACCGCACGCCAACACAAGCGACTCCTTATTCACTCGTTTATGGAGTCGAAGCCGTCTTGCCACTTGAGCGTCAAATACCTTCATTACGACTGGCTATTCAAGAAGGGATCACTGATGAAGAAAATGCTCGACTTCGATTAGCAGAGTTAGAGGCTCTTGATGAGAAGAGGTTGGAGGCCCAACAGAGTCTTGAATGCTATCAAGCTCGATTGTCTCGTGCCTTCAATAAAAGAGTTCGCCCGAGNAAGAAGACCCATTATCACTTCCCATAAACCTGTAGGGAAGTTCACTTCAAAATGGGATGGGCCATAAGTCGTACAAGAAACTTATTCAAGTGGGGCTTACAAGCTGGTTGATGCAGATGGCATGAGAATCGACCCTATCAATGGCAAGTTTCTGAAGAAGTATTATCATTGAAGTTGTAACACTCCTTGACATATGAGCCTAAACTGCATGTTCTTATACTCCTGGCCTGCATGAGTCTAAACTATGTACGTCCCACAAAAAAAAATCCGCTAGGTTGAAAACCTCTAAAGAGGCGGCTTAGGCAAAAGTTAGGACATAAAAAAAAAAAAAATTCTACCCATTATGAACTACGGTATGACTTGATCCTCTTCATCGAGGTACGTAGGCAGCTTAGAGTTTCATTCTGAGTTCAGTCGTATAAGTTCAAAAGATACATAATCCCTCAATCGTTGTCCGAATGAAGTACGATGGAATGTAATTCATTCAATCAGTATTTGAAAATCGAGCTGGGATACCATTCTTCTGTTAAACTATGAACACCATTTGATTTAGAGAGTGCAAGCCGCTATGGTAAATTGGTGTCTTCAATGAAATGATTAATATTTTTTGGAGGTTGCCAAACATTTTCATTGAAGTCGAGGATCCAGTATGCCTTCACGTTCGTCAAACCTTCAAGTTATTATGGTCTGCCTTCATGACATTTCAAATTCAGAGAGACTTGGACCCAAGATATTTGGTGAGAATGAAGCTCTTGAATTTTAATTTTTGACAATTAAAAAACTCTTACAATCTCAAGGCTCCCACATCAAGATACAAATATTTTGGTGAAGTCGCGCTAATTTGAAACTGTCGGCATATCATGAACCAAAGTTGATTTCAAAATATTATCTGAAACTATTCTTAAGGCATTAGGTTCTGTTTTTAGGATATGTTATAGATTTGTAAGTTAATTTTCCAATGGATCAAACGGTTCATGATTTCGTCACTCCTACATCAAGATACAAATATTTTGGTGAAGTTGTGCAAATCTGAAATCGTCGACGTGACAGGATTTAAAGTTAGCTTCAAAATAATATCTGGGACGATTCTCAAAGTTTTTGATTCTAAATTCTGGATATGTCTTAGATCTTGAAATTTAGTTTCCAGAAAATCAAACGGTTTATAATTTCGACGTTCCTACAGCAAGATACAAAAGTTTTGGTGAAGTCGTGCAAATTTGAAACTGTCACCGTGGCAGGATTTAATATTGACTTCAAAATATTATCTGAAACTACCCTTAAGGTATTTAACCTTGAATTTAGGGTACGTTATATATTTTTAAGTTAAGTTTCCAATAGAACAAACAGTTTGTAATTTCGACATTCCTACAGCAACATATAAAATTTTTGGTGAAGTTGTGCAAATCTGAAATCGTCGCCGCGTCAGAATTTAATATTGATTTCGAACCAATATCTGATTCTATACTTAAGGAATTAGATTTTGAAATTTTGAATATGTCATATATGTGCAAGTTAAGGTTTAAAAAAATCAAACAGTTCGTAATTTTGACTTGTCTACACCAAGATATGATTTTTTTAGAGAGACTGCGCAAATCTAAAATTTTCGACGTGGTGAAATCTAAAGTTGGTTTCAAAGTATGATCTGGGTCGATTCTGAAGGTGTTTGATTCTAAGTTTCGGATATGTTTTATATATTAAAGTCTAATTTTTGAGAAATCAAACGGTTTGTTATTTGGACTCTCCTACGACAAGATATGAATCTTTCGTTACGAGTGCGTAAAGCTGAAAATTATGCGACCAAGATAAATTTCGGGCAATGTAAAGCAAAAGAGAATCAATCTTATTTAAGATGAAATAACTATCCACTAGGTCAATCTAACATAAAGATAAAAGGGGAGATAATTCTAATAGCTTAATCTAAACAAAACTTGTAGTTGATCAATTCTTGACAGCTAGTCTCCAGGTTCTTCTTCTTTTTCTCCAAATTGGTCGAATCTTTATCAGTCAGCAAATTTACGTTGTCATATGAAGAGACCTCAGTCTCGGCATCTAAAACTTTTGCCTGAATCTCTCCAACCTCCTTTCGAGTCGTCTCTATAACACTTTCGAGGTTCTCCTTCTCTTGTTGTAATGTCTGCAACTTCTTCACAACTCTCTTCAGTTTCTATTCACTAGAGGAAACTTTCTTGACTTTCTCACTTGCTTCAAGTTTGAACGACTCGAGACGCTCTTCAGCTTTAGAAATCAGCTCTAGCTTCTCATCTTCACTTGTCTTATCAGTCATATTGGATCGCTCTTGGTCATATGACGCGGCAAGCTCAAAAAGAGAATCCAGTAAAATCTCTAATGGAGAAAGATCCAAAATATTTGTCTTCTTCATATCCTCGAAAATCTCAATAATTTGCTCCCTATAAGATGAAAGCAATTCTGCACGAGTTTTGGAGAGTCTATTACAAATGTCCTTCCAAAGTACCAAGATGAATTCCTTTTTGCGATTAAAGACAATGCTCTTTCCTTCAAATATAGATACCGTTGTATTTGTCATTGGTGGAACGCGAGTTATCTCATTTGGAGTTTGTCTTTTTAGGGCTTCTCCATGAGGAAGAGATGATGCCTTTGAAGACGACTTCACTTTAGATGTAGGCCCTCCAATAGATTCATTACTCACTTGCGGCTTATCATGTGGGGATATCACCGGATGCCCAATGGCATTTAACTGCATAAGGAAAATGCAAAGAGAGTGAATATTTTCTATTTGTTCAGTTAAAAAAAGAAAAAAAAAAGAAAGGGAAAGGTGATTGTATTTTACCTCCTTGTTACAAGCTGTATGTGTTCTTGAGGGACTATCAACACTTGGAACCTCTACGATCTCTACTGGGTTAGGCTGTTTCCTTTTCCAATTTTGATCTTCATTAGTACTCTGGCTTATATTTTGAGGAACTGGCGTGCTAAATGGAAGAACTGGGGGGTGCTTCTCTATATCCGTTGAAGTACACACCACCTCTTTCAAAGTTGTCTTTAAGAATTTAAGCTTCCTTTTCTTATGTTGTGTAACTACTTTTGGGATTGAAGTGGGTGTCTCTTTAACTTTTGGGAGCGTTTTTCCAACATCTTGATCTTCACCTCCCAAAGGAGTAGTATATTTTAGCCCAACATTGTCTACAAGCTTGTAAATTATTCTCGAGAAACTTCCCATGCGCTTTCTCCCACCAAGACATATAATTGGTGGAGAAAGTCTTCTCCACAGGATCCCCTGTTGGGGGAAAAACCGCGCGTGACATAGATCGATATAGTGTGCAAATCCTCCAAAATCTGAGTCCTTCATCTAGAGAGGCGTTACGAATATCATTCTTCAAAAAACCGGGGATGTTCTGGTAAAACCCAAATTGACGACCAAACCGATGCGGGCTATATGGCTCGATGATGAATGAGTTACCACACCTCAAAGGGAGGTAATTAAAACATAAGCTGATGAAGTAATTTGACTCCAAATCTTGAGGGGCATCGTTATCCACATAATAATAAGGACGAGAATATGTTAACATTGTTGGTGTCCAAACTATATCCTCCCCAGTGTGGATGCGTTTTCTTGCATCCTTCTCATCAAAGTATCTCGCAGCTCCCTCTCCTGAGTATGCTACCATCAAAGGGATAGACGGACCCTTAGCAAGTGGATAATGGGTTTTGAAGTAATGTGCAAGCCAGCCGTAAACATA
>ML390884.1:650-14213 GCA_005239525.1 Nicotiana knightiana
AAATTGATTAACAAGTTAATACCTAATGATCCTAGTTAAGTAGAAGGCTAACTAGAGTTAACTAACCAAAGTCCAAGTAATAACCCAAGTGAGTTTAACCCTGATTACCCAATGGTAAATACAGGGACTCCAAGAGGGTATATTAGTTAATGTAGTTAGGAAATCAGAATTTTAAGGATAGAAAGGTCTTTTGATAAGAAAGAATGTTCAAGAATAGGGGCAGCTGTCCCAAAGATATGGTTGAAAGCTCCCCTATGTACTAGGAGGACCATCTTTCAGCCTTTTGGATAAGGGATATGCCAAAAGCATATCCCATCTGTGGACTCCTTATAAATAGACTTTCTCTTGACATATTAAGGATCTTCTCTTCTGAACCTGAGGCCCTATTGAAAATCNACTTGGTTAATATCCAACTGGTTCTTTTTGGGGCTTTAAAGTTTATCCGATTGAAATATTTCCTGCTTGCTGGTTTTGCTTCAAGCCCTGGTTTTCCAAGCTCTCATTTTCTGGGTTTCCCTACTGCTGGTTTTGTTTCCTGATTAGTTGCTGTGTTGATCTCTAATCTTTTTTAGCATCTGACCTTTATTTGGTCCAAATTTTCTGTTGTTCTACTCTTTTTAAAAGGTATGTATTAACTCTGCTTGTTCTTAATGATGTGCTGGATTGGAATTCTCTTCTTCTACTCATTTCTTAAGCTAGTTGTTTTTGATAAATAAGGTTGTTTCTTCTTCTGTAAGTAAATGTGGTTTTATAGATGTTTTGTTAACATGATAATGAACCTGTGAGTGTGACAAGTATTGTTCTGATATTGGTATTTTTGGTTGTTGTATGTTGACTGTTCAGTTAATATTCATAGTTCCAAATAATAGAACAAGCTGCACTAGGATGACTGAATCTGGCTCTTTTTACGGTCAGGTTCTTTCCCTAAGAGTGCACAAAATATGCTTTTGATTTGAGTCTCTTTGGTCAATAAAGAGATTCAACAAGCAAGTCTCTAAATAGGTTAGTATTAGCACTAGGGTAGATGAGTTTGACTTATTGATAGTCAAGTTCACCCCACAATAGTGCACAAAACAGCATCATAAATGGCTGAAATTCACCCTTTAAAAGGTTAAAGTGTGTAGTTAAGAAGGACATTAGGGTGAGGAATTTGAACCCTTGAATGGTCAAAACCATCCCCTACAAATGCCTAGATAATTAAAGTGCCATATAGTTAGAATTAGGTTAATGTTAGCACTAAGGTAGGTGAATTTGACTCTTTGATAGTCAAATTCGTCTNTTGGCCCTTTTTACGGTCAGGTTCTTTCCCTAAGAGTGCAACAATTTATGCTTTCGATTTGAGTCTCTTTGGTCAATAAAGAGATTCAACAAGCAAGTCTCTAGATAGGTTAGTATTAGCACTAGGGTAGATGAGTTTGACTTATTGATAGTCAAGTTCACCCCACAATAGTGCACAAAACAGCAGCATAAATGGCTGAAATTCACCTTTTAAAAGGTTAAAGGGTGTAGTTAAGAAGGGCATTAGGGTGAGGAATTTGAACCCTTGAATGGTCAAAACCATCCCCTACAAATGCCTAGATAATTAAAGTGCCATATAGTTAGAATTAGGTTAATGTTAGCACTAAGGTAGGTGAATTTGACTCTTTGATAGTCAAATTCGTCTCATAACAGTGCATAAGCAGTAATTAGCTTGCTGAAATTGTCCTTTCAAAGGATGTAGAATGGGCAATCAAAGGCTCACTAGAGGAGAAAATCTGGAATCCTTCATATTGATCAGGTTTATCCTCCTGAAACGCCTACAAAATCAAGTTAAGGAATTGATAGGACTAAAATCCCAAGTACAAAAAATGACAAGTCCAGAGGTGAATTGATCCTTTTATGATCATATTCACCCTGAGAAAAATCCATAAACAGTTCTGCCATATAACATGGTTTGAACATAAACATTATCTGAATTAAAATTGACCTTCCCATGGTCAGTTTGGTTCTGATGATTGCCTAACACTCCAACGAATGGGGTGTTTTTTTTAGACTCCAAAGAGAAGACTCGAACGTAAGGATTCAAAGGAGTTTCGAGTCAGAAAATTAGTTAGAGTCTCATTTCTAGCCTCTTTCGTTCTGGAAAATGTACAGCGACAGTCAAGTTGTAACTTCCCTCCCCTGTATTTCTTTAGCTTTCATTGTAATATAAAGACTGGACTGTACGCTTAATTTCTGTTTTAATCATGTTCCTGAAAGTTCGAGTTTATATTTTTTTTTCTGCTCTGCCATGATATTAGACAAAAGAACGTATGAAAAATCTATATAAACATCCCGTTTTGGATTTATTTTTTTTTGGAAAAAATGGTTATCTCAAATTCAGTGGAGTTTCAACACGAATAAGTAGATTATCTTCAGTTTATCTTGTATCTCATAAATTTGTAAAAATCAATGTATACCTATGCGTGAACTCTAATACTTTAGATGCATGAGATTAGTTTGTTTAGAATTGTTAAGGATTACTGGTTCAAAAATTAATAAAACCGCATATGGCAGGGTCTGTGTTAGAAATCATAAAATTCTGGAAAGAATAGAGTGATTCCAGCTTGTCCATTAGTATCAGACTTAACAAATAACATATTTAGATATCTGAATTTCATAAGTATACATAGATCTGAACGAACAAGGGATATTCTGGTTCCCACGTTTGCCATCTTGGGCTAAAAACAAATTCTTTTCAGAACTAGCAGTCCTATCACAAGGAGAGCTGACTTAGGATGGCCTGATGTGATAAAACGGGGCTAGATGAGGCCATAGCCTATAAGATGTTCTTTTAGAACAACGAATATCGTTTTAGGAGATCTTCTAGGTAGAATGAATACCTTTAGTTCGAAATTTTGATAGAAAAATCAAATATTATACCAAAGCTACCCAACCAACACTCGGGAGCGACAACTCATGTCCCCGTCTTTAACTTCAAAAATTATAATAAAAATCACATGTTGTAATTACGGGTGCATTTCATGTGGCGTAATTGTAATGTGTATAAAAATAACAAGTACACACCATCGTGACTTGTTTTCAAGATAAGTCCATAAATATTAAAAGCGGCTGAAAAGTGAAAAAGGCTAAAAGCACAATAGGCAAAAATATGTAAATAAACAGACGATTTAGGCCAAATAATAATAGTTAAGCGACCGTGCTAGAACCACGGAATTCGGGAATGCCTAACACCTTCTCCCGGGTTAACAGAATTCCTTACTCGGATTTCTTGTCGCAGACATTTAAAACAGAGTCAAAATTTCCTCGGTTTGGGATTGCAATAAATAAATGGTGTCCGGGGACACCGTAAAAAATTCGGGTGGAGACTCTGAAACTAATACATAAATTCCAAATCCGAATAATGTCACTTAAATTGGAAGAAACTCCCGTATCCAAACCCTTGTGTAGGAAAAAGGAGGTGTGAAAAATAGTTGTCGAGTGAGAGGGACTACCTAAGTTTCTACCACAGACGTTGGACATTGGAGTCCCATATTGTCGTAGAAATTAAACAAGTGGTATTATTGATGATAGTGATGAAATACGAGAAATGTGTGTCAATATGGGCCTAGATTGCGATGCCCTCGGTCCCGAAGGGTGCATACACGATGTTGACAAAGAAGATGAAGACAATGACAATGACAATGAAATAGTGCCAGACAATGACGATAATGGTGAAGGACAATTTTTTTTTCTTGTGGTGTATGTTAAATTGTTGTACTGAAGTAGTAATGCTAAATATCAATAAGACTTAACACCAATGGAAACATAATTTTATTTCATACATTCTGCAAGATGAACAAGTACATACACTTATTACAACAAATTACAGAAACAAAATACTACGTGTATCCTTGATAATTGGGTACATTGGATGAACATCCACCAGAAGCTGAATTACCACCGCTACCCAAACCAGCTGAAGGACATTTACGAAAGTCATGTCCTGTTTGCAAGCATATGTCACATTTACGCGCATAAACGGTATCACCAACATCCATTTGGTTCCGTATACGTGTTCTTTTTTGCATTTGTCGTTGACATAAATACTCCTTGTTACACACCATTTTGAATGGTTCCGGAGGTCAATAATGCTCAACACTCACTGGATAAAACTGTCCACTATAGGTGTTTAGTTATGCAACAACATTATATTCTTTATCAACGTAGCTGATTGCCGCAAAACCTGTATGTTGAAAGCACTTCAAGGCATGTGAGCACGAAATGTGGTAGATGGACCATTTCCCACAAGAGCATAACCTTCTGGCTTCATTTATGGTGTGTGTATTATTCCCCCAATTTTGATGGATAGCGGTGCGAACTTCAAAAATATTTTGCTCGTTGCAATAATGTAAATATGAATGCCAATGTGATCGCCTCATGTATTTCTCAAATCTTTTCATTGGTATTGGCATAAATTCAACACTCCTTTCCATCAATGACGATGCACCTCTAGCCTTTTCAACAAACCTCTCCGCCATCTGCTTGAATGACATCCGCACCATGGCAGTGACTGGCAATCCACGTGCAGACTTCAATAACCCGTTGAAAGACTCTGACACATTTGTAGTTAAAATTCCCCATCTTCTACTACCATCCGCATACAAAGTCCACTTGTCAAGCTCATGTCGCATCAACCAACGATAGGCTCCTTCGTCTTCTTACCTGATCGATTTCATGCGCCTCTTGAATTTCCACTCTTGGTGATCTGTTGCAGCCATATTAAATCATGCAAATCCTTGTTGGGATATGCCTTTGGAAATTGGATTTCAGGTGCCTCACACATTAATGGTGGTAGGGATACGGTTCCTGCTAGGCATGCAAATTCTGTACAGAACTTAAAATACCGCCATGCCGATCAGATATTAGAAAAATACCTGAACGTGGTTTGACAACGTGCTTCTTCAAGTGGTTCAAAAATAGTGTCCACGTATCTTGGCTTTTATTGGCACAAATAGCAAAATCTAGGGGAAATATACTTCTATTAGCATCTACTGCAATGGTGATCAACAACTTAATATCATACTTTCCATAGATATGAGTGCCGTCTATGGATATTACCAGCCGGCAATGCAGAAAATCATCAATTGTTGGTTTAAATGCCCAGAATACATATTTGAATATATGTTCTTGTATTCCCGGACTCCGCTCAAGCTTCTATTCAACAACAGTCCCAGGGTTAAAGTGTTGCAATGCGGCCATGTACCCGTGTAGAGATGCAAATGACTTATCTGAGTTACTATAAACAATTTCAAACGCATGTTTGCGCCCGAGAAATGCCTTTCTTTTGGTAATGGTACACCCATATTCTTGGTGGACAGATGTTATACACTCTTTGATCTTGTACCTTATGGACGTTTCAATGTGTGGAATCAAGACAAGAGAAATCAAGTCAACATTAAAGTTAAAATGATTCCCACTGAATGTGTTCATTTCACAATTGTCGGTGACAATGTATTTACCAACAACCCACATATTTATTTTCTTCTCCGGAGATGACTCTACTACCATGATCTCACGACACTCTTTTACGTTGTACATTCACACCACCCTACTTAGGCACACTTTATCAGGAAAAAGCATACCCTTTGACAGCACTGTTGCTCTAAATTCATCCCACATTGCTGTCCGAATTTTGTCAATATCTCTTGTGAGGTCATCCACATCCGGCATACGTGGAAAATGATCAAGGTAGGGAATCTCCCTTGAATGAAACGACACGTAGGACTCGTACACTCTTGATCTAACGGGAGGTAGAGCATGTTCCCTCGTCAAATCAGGTTCAGTATTCTCTTCCTCCTCATCATCACCCTCATTAGGGAAGAGTGTGTCATCTCCGGACTCATCGACATTGTTTTCATAATCACTATTATCTTCCTGACTGTGCGCATCTGCCAGATCCCAATTAAATATATCATCTTCGGGCAATTGAGTAAGGATAGGATCTTCAAGTTGCTCGTTTTCACTGCACAACCAACAAAATAATGAGTTACTCAAATTGATCCAAACTTTACATATAGCTTTATCACTTCATTTACAAATCATAATGTGTTGACATCCCATGATGGACATTATCCTGTTGGTGATGACTCCCTGATGGACCACCACGATCCAATACACCAAAACTAGGCATGTTTCAATTGGGCGTTGGTAACTTGTAAAATTCATATCTGGATGGTACCCTCTGTGGAATGTATGAGTATTAATACAAATTCAATACATCAAAAATAAATATCGTAACACAAAGGAAAATTGAAGTTTACCACCCGACTTGTGGATTATGTAACCTAGGGGAGAAATTATTTTCACCCGTGGAGATAAGTTTAGATCATGCCAAACTCTTTCAGACGGAACTTGTTCGGCTAAAATTGCTCCAAAATAACCACCCGATGACTGAGGGATATCCCTACTTTCCGCAACCTCATTATTGCAAACGTCTTCAGCCTTGTCGTACATTTCTAACTTTTTTATCACAAGAAATTCCCGGTATTCATCCGGAGTCCTCAAAAAATACCTCAGAGTTCCATCGTCTTTGATGTTAAACTCAGCATAACAAGCAACCCCTTGAGGAGTGACAGAATACGAATATCTTCCGGTTACTTTAGTATTCATCGATCGTTTGCTCACACTCATTTTTTTTACATAACAACGATACCAATGTATCGCAGTCCATTGTAAGTGGCAACTTAACATGACATTATGGAGATAAACTATAGCTTACTGAGTTTTCCACCACAACCTCACCCCCCAATATAATGAAACCCTAATTTTTCGCTCTTCAGACATTATGACAAAATGCACAATAACTTAACGAAGAAATATTTCAGAAGACTTGAAAATATTTATGAATGGATTTTTACAACATCCTTAACCTCTTTAAATAAGGCAAAAAACAGTTCAAGGGTACAATTATTTCAGGTATAGCGCCTTAAATATGGGTGCTATACCCAGTTGAATTATGGTTATTTCAGTTAAACCCAGAAGAATTATGGTGGCCCCACATAATATGTATAGCGCGGTAAGAAAGGGCGTTTTATATATATATATATATAAAAGGGTGCTATATTTGGGACAAACGGCCGTTAAGTTATAGCGCCTTTTAAAAGGGCGTTATATATATTATGGTCATCAATTTTTTTTTCACATATTCTTTGAATCCAAAAAAATCATATTTTGATTCCGGACTCTCGATATAAACCTTCTCTCTGAAGGAGTGGGTCTAGGCTTGGACAAAACTCCTCTTTGTCATATCTTGGCCCAGACAAAGACTCCTTTGCCGTGTTTAGGAACAATGTGACGGTTTCTTTTTCTTTAGGATATAAAGTTAAGACGTGTAGAAATCAAACATGGCATGGAGTCTGGACAACATATGACTCATCTGGTTCGCGTGAGCTTTCTAAACTCGAGGGAAAATGGCCAAAATCTCTTTTATGCGCCACGTGTCTTATTGGCAAACACTACACGAACTAATCTAGTATTCCCTGCACTTAATTATTTTAACTCAACAAACAAAATACAGTTGGACACCTAATTAATACCACCTTGCCATAAAAATATTTGGTCAACCATATTCTCAAGTAACTACATTGAATTGGTCAATTGGATGTTTTTCTAGATTAGTAATCAGAGTCATTTAATAATTTTCAGTTGCTTCACGGATATGAATATCTTTTCATAGTACTCACTCCCGTTCACAATAAGTAATTAATTTATTTTTAACACGTCCATTAAAAAAATACTAAATTCTATACAAAATTATCTACTATGACTATACTATCCCTAATTAAATATTTAATATGAGGAGTAAAAAAATATTTTAGGGATATGTACATAGGGTTATTTTGTAAAAACAAATTGAATTTTTTCTTGATTACATAACTGGACACTTATTTTGGACCAAAATAAAAAAGAAAACTGGACACTTATTTTGAACCGGAGACAATATTATTTTCATCCCATGTGTTTTTTTCCCATTTTACTAGCTATCATTTGATTATGAAGGACTAATATCTACTCGTATAAGGGAAGACAAAATCTAAAATCCTGAAATTGAATTTATGTGAAATATATATAGTGGTTGACATGAAAGTTTAGGTATTTTAGCTGATTTTTTTGAGTAACAAGCTACATATTATTTGGGAATCTTACTAGCTTAGTTGATTAACTATCTGAAACTTTGTGGGAGTTTGATTTCTCTCTCTCCCATTTTTCCTTCCCCTACCACCTATGTATAATTCTTTTTCAAGAAAAAAACGTATTATTTTAGTGATATTAGATCTATAATAATTAATCTAATTACTTCAATAGAAAAAGTGATCATAAATTAAATGATTATGTGAAAAAATAGAAATTAACCTAAATTATCTCTAAAATTTTCTTCTCCGTCCAAAGTAAATCCTGCAAGAAGACCATCAAAGGATGTGGTGCAGTGGATGAGACTGCTCTTCTCTTAACCAGAGTTTTCTGGTTCGAGCCCTAGGTATGGGAAAATCCTTGGTAAGGAGCGCTTCCCTCCGAATGGGGCCCTACGCGACACGAATCCGGATATAATCGAGCTCTAATGCGGGTACCGAACACCAAATGGGAAACCAAAAAAAAAAAAAAAAATCCTGCAAAAAGGCGCGTTTAATTAGTCAAAATTTCATAAGTAAAGATGAAATATATAGTTGAAGGCTTTGAATTCAACTGCCCAAACCATAAACCATCAAACACGACTGAAATACCAACTCCACCTCCTAACCCAAATTAGAATTCCCAACTTTAGTGGTTCTCCCAACCCCAACTTTGAAACTTGTCCCATATTTTCTTCCTTTTATTCCCACGCACACCTATATATATAAATCCCTTTTGACACCCAAATCAAAAACTCATCTTTTCTTTCTCCTTCAATTTTATAATTCTCTCACAAAAGACACCACCTTATTAATATGAAGTCCATTAAAACACTAATAGCCATAGTAGATGCAGCTTCTTTGTACTGTGCTATGGTAATATTGGGTCTGCTTTTAGTTAGTTCATTGAAAGAGAATTATTACTCTACAGATGGAGCTGTGATAAAAGGGAACCACTTCCTGAGCAGGCCTTGTGATGAAATATATGTAGTTGGAGAAGGAGAAACATTACATACAATCAGTGATAAGTGTGGTGATCCTTATATTGTTGAAAGGAATCCACATATTCATGATCCTGATGATGTTTTCCCTGGTCTTGTCATTAAGATAACTCCCAGCTACAGATCATAGTTAATTATCCTGTGTTACTGTAACGAGGTTTTGGTTTTCCCTTAATCCTGCGGCAGAGACTGCGGAGATTTTTCTCTTGGGAATTTAAGTGTTATCATTTTTCTATTTCTGTTTCCTTTTTTATTTTCTGTTTCGTTGTTGTAAATATCTGCATATAATAAGGAATAGGAGTATATGTCTTTTTACTCTTTCCTTGTTCTTTGTAACACAGCTGAATCCTTCTCTCACTGTAGTGTTTTACTTGTTTCTCTTCTGTTTCACTCAAATCATACCGCGTATGATAAATGAAAACAAAAAAGGTTTTAGATATTTCTCTTACTTTGTTTATATTTTATCAGTAAATAAATAAAAACAAAAGGTTTTAATTAGGAGAAGAAAAATCACCTAGGCACAAGGATCTCCTCACAGCAACCTCCACTACGATAGAAACCGATAATGAGTTTACGAAGGCTTCGAGTAGTGCGGGATAGGCTAATCACCAGACTGCTCTGGAATAGGTTAATCGCTGGAGACAAGAACGAGTGAATCTAGTTTCGAGAGCATGCCTTACTCTAATAGGGGACGTAGAGTTTCTAAGTGAAGGCAAACTCACCCATTACTGGACTAGTCTACGGGCTGGTGAGTCCCTTCTAAGCAGGCTCAGGATATGGGCAGCGCAAACCGATCGTTAAGATAGAGTCGGTGTCGGCATCAGTTCTTGCTTAGCGGGATCGGGCCTGGATTTTTGATTGTATTCTGTAATGGTTTTACTACCTTTTTTTTTCAGCATACCCTCCACCAATCTCTCATTTATATTTAAGATTAAAAAGACTCTTGACGACTATACTAGGTTCTTTTATATACATAGATTCCACGTGATATTTGAGAAACCAGGACAAGTTGATTGTCGAACAACATAATGGATATGATCAAAATTTGGTCCTCTGTTTTTTCCTGATGGTTTTGTGCATGGATATTGAACATGTGTGCTTCTGTTCATATGTATTTGTATAGTTGTATTAAAAGAATTAATTAAGAAAAGAGATCATATGTTTTCCAAGTATAATAAAATAAAAAGCTTAATTAGAAAGATAATTGAAAGCACAGCTTGCAGAAGATGATTCTGGGTTAGAATTAAAAAGGAAATTTGAATGAGACAGCATACCTTTCTGTTCCCGTTCTTTCCCGGATCCCGCACATAGCGGGAGTTTAGTGAACCTATCTGCCTTTTACATCATATGTCTTACTTTTCTTTTGTCTATTCTTCTTTTCATTTTTTCTTTTTCCAGTTCTATAATTATTGTCCTTAACTAATCCTGTGAGCTAGAGAATTCAGACAGATAAAACTGATGAATGCCACCCTTTAGACAAATCAGAAAGAGTAGTAAATTATTCATGTGCTTCTATTTTAAGGTAAGAGTACAATGTATGGTTTTGTAGTTTTCTCCAGGATAGCATCCAACAGCTGACTGCAGATCCCCTCTTAGTTTTTGTACTCTTCTTTAGAGGGGCAGATGTAGCTTTCATGTACCGGATTCATTGTTAAATTTAGGCAAATAAACTTGTGCCATTTTTTATCCCGGTAAACAAACTAAGAATTTTTCTTTTTGAACACCTCAACTTGATAAAAAAACAAATATTAAACACCTCCGATTGAGTGTGTCTCTCAATCGCCGTGACATAACTAACATATCATATTCTTAGCCTATTATTATTTGACATGTATGATTAGTGGGTCTAAATTTATTTTCACCAATTTATCAAAAATTCTACAAAATAATCTCTTCTTCTTCTTCTTCTTCTTCTTCTTCTTCTTCTTCACCGGCGCAACCATCAACACCATTAATCTTCCAAATACACCATCCTTCTCCACTCTAAAGTATCAAATCAATACATAAGCAAAGTCAAAATTTTAACTTATTTTCACTCTCTTCCTTTTCACCTTTTTTCTTCAGTTTCATAGTTGCTCATATCACTATGCCTGCTACCTATCTCGTCGAAATTTCTGTAAATCGTAACAAGCTTTTCTTATTCCTTTTTGTTTAGTAAAACATTCAAAATTTGTATCATATTTCCTTCAAACAGGGATTTCGTACCCCTGTAAAAGTGGATTTTATCCATCTGAACTTTTTTCCAGTACTAGCAAGCTTGCCGGATTGAATATGGACTTGGGCAGATTGAAACCTTCCTTACCTAGGTCATTTGTGGTACAAAGTCACTTGACTGATTCACTAGCAAGCTTGCCGTATTGATCTGACCAACCCCTGATTTCTTTCTTTAATTTCAAAATCGCCAGCGTCTGTAACCCGGTCATCTATGTTGTCGAACTACCTGAATCTTGTAGAAAAAGTGAGTTCTTGATATAAATGGTTGGGAGTGATATTTGGGATCGCAAAGAAAATGGTGACGTCTAAGGTGAATTTTGAAGAAATTAACGGCCGAGAACGATGGAGAAGGCAGGCTGAAGTGATGGGGGTTTGCAGAAGATGGAGAGTGCGTGGGGGTGGATTTTCAATTTCTTTTTTATAGCTTAGAATTATTTTACTCAATTAAATTATACTCACGCGCCTAAATAAGATGAATTGCACACAGTATTGCCACATTGCAAATATGGTTGCCACATAAACATAGTCAACAGTCAAAGTGGCTTATTGATGTGTAAGTAATCAAGTCAGGGTGTTCAAATGAAAAAGTTCTAAGTTTGTTTAACGGGATGAAAAATGGACGCAAGTTTAGGTGGCTAGGAGGCCATTTTGCCTTAAATTTATGTGTAAATGCTCCTTAAAATTATAATAAATAGTAAATATGAACTTATCACTTTAAATTTATACTATATACTGTAATGAATTTAATAATAAAAACCTTAAAGATTGAGCAATAAAACTAAAATTTAGAATTCGTCACTTGTTTTGACTTTAACCTGACTTTTTTGGAAGGGAAACAAGTAGAACCATATCGCATGCACACATATTAACATATATTTTTTGTTATAACTCAACCTCTTCTATTCAATATATAGTAGCTTGGGGTGGTAAAATGGTTAAAAGAAAACAACTAATTATCCATATTATCTACTTAAAAATGGGTTGAATAATAAAATTTGTAAAAACGGGTCAAATATGGATAAGAACTATATTATCCATTTAGAAAATGAATAATTAATGGACAACCAATGAGCCTAACTTTTACATTTGTGAAGTCTCAACCTGGGGATTTCTCAAGTTAGGGAAACTAAGAATTTTCCCAAAAGTGATCATATGCAAAAAGTCATGAATAATATGATTACCCATATTATCTGCCGGTTAACTCGTTTTTTATCCGTATTAAATATGGATCAAATCGAATAATTTATTCATTTTTATTACCCGTTTTTATCCGAACCATATCCGACCTGATCCGACCCGCCCTTCTACCACTCCTAATAGTAGCCATTTTGGAAGCTTGATTTGCCGTTTGCCCTACACTCGGTGGGGAACGAGAAGATTGAATCATGGATAGTCACATAGTTTAAAGTGCCCTCCCTCTTTAATTTGTTGTGGCCATACGTAAAACAAAAGTTCAAGCGATGCTTGAGGACCAACAGAAAGATGTAGGTGCTATATTGGAATATAGTATTTAATTTGGTTTGTGGAATATCAATTTTTGAATTAACCAACAATCATTATAGCGGGATGGAAAAACTTAATAAAAGGTTTTGAGTTCAATCTATGAATATGAAATAAATTTTGGGAAGAGCACTTCTCCATTAAATGAGCCTTATGAGGCGTGATTTCGAACAATCCTTTACAAGTAATGGAGACCGAATGAAAAAAAAAAAAAATTGTTAACCATTTGTATATTATACCAGTAGTCTGAATTCCACTATTTTATCACTTTAGGTTATGTTTTTACCATTTGTATATTGTACGTAGTCTGAATTCTTGTTCTATATTCACAGGTAGTAGATTGAACAAGGGATCCAGTAGCCGTGGTAAATGGATGGGTTGGACTGAATTTGGGCGGGTCAAGATGGTTTAGGTCAATAAATAGGTCACTGTCCAATCCAACCCAAAGTGTACTTGGGCTAAGATGGGCTAAATAATGGGTCATAGCCCAACTCGCCCAACTTGACCCATATTTTAGAACCATGTTCATCTTGCAAAAAAAACCTTTTACCTTAAAATGTGTAAGTTAAAAAATATTTTGCGAGAGAGATTGGGATGGGTGGGTGTTACAGAAAAAAAAAATAGAAAATAGAAAATAGAAGAAAAAGGTAAAAATAATTTCTTGAGGGGATTTGCGCGAGGGGGAGGAGGTCTTAAGGGGTAGGGTGGGTGGTGCAAAA
>MDKJ01116670.1:0-11223 GCA_005239525.1 Nicotiana knightiana
TAATATTTATAGCAAAAAATAGTATAGAATTTTGGTGTGGTCAAAAATAGTTGTTCACAGCATTCTTCTCCTATTTCTTCAGATCCTCAGCACTGCAGTCAGTTCTAGTCTTTGGAACATCTATAGTATTCATCACGGTAGTTAGAGGACCATCAAAGACTATGTCCCAGAGTTCATAGTCTTCTCCAATCATGTGGTCCTTCATCCTGTTCTTCCACCAAGAGTAATACTGGCCATTGAAGAGTGGTGGCCTTGCTGTTGATTGACCTTCCCAATTTCCAAGTGGTGCACTCATCTTGATCTTCTCCAAGGTGTTATCCTTTCAAGGATAACCTGCTCTGATACCAATTGATGTTTTAGACATCAATAACACACAAGAAGATAGGTTAATTTGTGTGGTACCCAATTTTCCGAGTGCTGTCTCTCTAGAAGAACCTGGTTCTTCTTGGTGTTCGAACTTCTACTGTTGCGGAATAATAAAAGCATTAAAGTAAAAACACAGAGATTTTTACGTGGAAAACACCTGGCTCAAAAGGTGAAAAAACCACGACCTACTCCTCGGTAGGATTTTCTCAAACTCTTCACTAAAACTCTAAGCCAAATGGACTTATAAAATAAGATCTTTTGAAATCCTAGGACTAACTCTAATCCCTTCGTAGTAACTAGCCTCTAGCTAATTTCTACAAGCTTCAAGTTAACTCTAACTTGAACAATGTGTACCTATTACAATTGCTTCTATGAAAGCTGAAAAGATACAATATTAAATCGCCTATTGCAACCAACTAGACTCAATGACAAATAGATGGAACTGGTTCCTCCAGCTGGTCTGTAGTCTTTGTATCGCACAATAATTCTTCTTGCAAAATCTCTGGGAATTTTGCTTTCAATTCTTGTTAAATTTCTTCTTTTGTGCTTTGGTGATTCAAGCAAGAATACTTCAATTGTTTATAGAGTCAGTTGTTGAGTTTGTCGTTCAGTTCTGGTACAACTCTTATTGGGAGAAAGAGTTCGTATTAAACTCAACTTCCTTCCTTCGTTACTGTCCTTGCTGAATTCAACGTCTATTCTCTTATCAATTTGCAACCTTTTCGCAATAGGAGACACTCTCCTTGTTCATTGATAGTTCACAATCACATTCATCTCCTATTCATATACGGTTCATGTGTCAACGCGTCAGGTCAAGTATGTATGCTCTGATGGACCTGGTTCAACTGGTCAGCCATTTGTCAATCTTCAAAACTATGCAGTGACTTGGGTCAACAGTGTGAGCATTACTCGGGGTCCCTGGGGCCCTTAGGAACTTTGATGCACCAGGATACATATTGGTACCTTGGATTTGGTTGAAGGACTGGTCTTCCAGGTTTACTTTGGAGCCTATCCAGGCTCCCAATAGTATAGTATTATCCATTCTATGATTGATTTATCGAATGATCTGTAATAATAATTCTTGTAAACAGATATTGGGGATATTAGTAAATGGGAGGGACTTCTATATATATTTTTTGGGCAAACCAGGTAGAAATCATGCTCTTAGGATTATTATGATTATTTGCATTAGAAATCATGCTCTTAGGATTATTATAATTATTTTCAATAGAAATCATGCTCTCAAGATTATGATGATTATTGACTTGCATTAGAAACCATGCTTTTAAGATTGTCTTGTGCACTAGAAAACATGTTATAGGTGCATCATATCATTTGTTCTAAAACATCTTCTATTCTAAAATTCTGCATACGTCATGCTTGTTCAGAAATCCTGTCACTAGAGTGCTATTAACTCTGTCTAAAAAATCATGGTCATTCTCTTATGTGCATTAGAAACCATGCTTTAGGACTTTTATTGCAACTTGCATAAATACCATGCCTATCTCGCACAAAATCAGTAGCAACCATGTCTATAAGAGTAAGTTTAAAAGTAGTCCCAACACCTAGATAACATGTTTACAGGGATAAATGTATAAAATCAGTTCTCTAATGTTCAACACCTAGACAACATGCCTATAGGACATAATGAACTCAAACTGCCTGTTTAAAATTGCTTGTTAGTATTAAGACTCTGATTAACAATTAGATATCATGTTTATAGGACAACTCGGATCCACGCCTAGGCAAGCCTGTAGGATAATTGAAAATCTTGCAAATTGTAAAATTATGCTTTGCTTAACTATTTGCGAACTGCTCAGATTCAGCAAGTCCTAAAATCAGTAGGCAAACTGATTAGGTCTCCAATGCCTCACTTTAACACAATGCTGCATATATTATGTTTGTCATGCTCACCTAGATATCCTGCTTTAGGACTCTTAAAACATCTGAATTATTAGTGTTTGAGACATGCAATTGACTACTATTTTGTGGAGGTAAATGTGAGCCCCCTTAATTATTCCTTTACCTGACAGTCCTACTTGTTTTTAATTGTGGATTAGATTTTATCCTTTTAAGCACTTTAGGAGTGTCTAGAACTGCCTTAATTAGAGGTCCTAAACACCTCCAGGGCCATAAGAAAGGGACGGTTAATGCACGCATAGAGTACGTTTAATTAGAATCGCTTATATAACCACCAAGGGGAGGGTAATTGGGTAGCAAAGGATATGATGACATGTGTGCTAATGCCACATGTAACCCCTCTAATTGAGGAAGGTTTACCGGGTATTGCACATAAGTGATCCTATAGGCTAATAAACCTAGGACCCATTTTTTCCCTTTTTTTTTTGTAATCCATATGTGTGGTTAAACTTATTTACTTTCTTAATGATTAATTCACCAAAAATGAGTTTGGCCGGGACCCACCGTTGTGGACCTCGAGGGGTGCCTAACACCTTCCCCTCAAGGTAATTTCAAGCCCTTACTCAATCTCTGGTAATGTAAACCGGTTTCATGAGTTACTTTCATTAGGTGCCGTAACGCACATTAAATCCGTTAGGTGGAGACTCTCCAATTTCCATACCCCTTTCCCAAAAGGAAACGAGTTGTCCCAAAGCATGTCGAAACCTGGACCCCGCGAAAGGGGAAAAGGGGGGGCGCGACAGCATGACGACTCTGCTGGGGATTTTAGGCTTTTACCATAACACACTTGCTTTTTGTAAATTAGTCTTACGCATTCTTCTTTTTTTTTTGTAATACATGCGCACCCTTTCCATTTCCCCTTATATGAATTTAATTGCCCGTTTTGAGCATTTATGATTTCCTTTACTGCAGAAACTTACTTATTTCTTTGTTTTCCTTTCTTAAACGTCTTTCAATTATTAAATACCACATTTATTATTTTCCTAATGTGAAAATGCGTGACAACATGCTATTTACTGCTGCCTAAATCATGCTCAACATCATATTCCACTCGTGCGTAATCAATCCTATAGCAACTCTTGATGAGTGGTTGTGCTCTTCCCATATATCACCTTTTAAATTTGGAAAGGCTTATTTGAAGTAAAGTTAGTCGATCAGCGGTGCAATCGACGGTTTCGTGCCTTTCCCCCTCAAGTTGTCCGCTTGAGGGTACCAGTCTAGACCCCATAGCAACCTTACTCTGATTATAACTGTACATGCATCATGGTCAAACCTAGCCGGGTTACTATGTTGTCCACAAAATAACCCTTTAAGACAAACCTTATCCAAAAGTCCACCAGGGTTTCCATAATCCCAACGGATGCAACCACGTTTTGTGCATTAATTTTGGAGATGCCAATATGCTAATCATGGATATATAAATATTCGAATCTGGAGGGGGAAAGGGTCTAACCTTATTTGTTTTGCAAAAAATGAAGCACGAGGTCCCCAGGTTCGGCATGGTCCGTAGTATACCACCACTGCTACAAGATTGGTGGGAAGGAATGCTGAAGGAGGTGAAGGAGGACATCTAGCAAGAGTATACCTGTTGTTGGGCATGCGCGAATTGAGGGACCTTATTGATGGAGTCAGAAAGATCAAGCCTGGGGAAGGTCCTTCTGGACCAAGTAGATTAGATCTATTTGCTTCTCCAAATGTAATAAGGCCAAGTGCTAGTAGTGTCTTATCTTTATTAACTTAGTATCATTTTTGGATTCACCTACTTTTTATATTAATGAAATGAGGCATTTATTAGCATCTAAGTTCTCCAAAACAACTTGTCGCTAGGCCTACCTCGGGAACAACGAGGCTCCCAAAACAGGACGCGAATTTACATTCCGCAATATGTGTTTAAATATTGCAAATATTCTTTTCAGAACTCTTACTAATTTGGCTACCTTTTGTTTTTCTTTCTTTGTTTTGATTATTCTCATTCCCCAAAAGTTGGTGCATGCATACTGGCATCATCAGCTTATCATACTAGATCCAGGGGCCCTCCACCTTCTCCTCCTCCAAGTCCACCAAAAGGCAAAGGGAAAGCAAAGATGGATGATTTGAACAGCACCAGAAAAGACAACAACACACATGCAGAAGCTTCTGATGGCCGAGGTACTCAGGCCCCAAATGATGTGGTATCACAACTCGAGAAAAAATACTAGAAATCCAGGGTGAGCTCGAGCAGGTCTGCAGCTTAGCAAATTTTCCCCTCACACTCATGTTCTTCGTCAGAGCACAAGATTCGCAGTACTATGAAAGATTGATGGTTATTGAAAACAATAAGTTCTCCAATATCATCAAACTCGGAGAAAAGATTGAAGAGGGCATTAAAAGAGGTATGGTGACAAACTTTGAGGCATTGCAGGCCACAAATAAAGCATTGCAATCAGGGGGCATATCGAAGAAGAAAGATGCGGGAAAAGTAATGGTCGCCCAAGGACCCAAAACTCTGCTTGTATATCAAACCTCCCCACTTACATACCAAGCACCTCCAGCCACATATCAACCATCACCTCTCAGATATTCCTAACCAGCCACTGCTTATCACACATATAATTCTCAACCCTCTTACATTCAGTCACCTCCAACTCGTCCAAACTACCCAAGACCTCAGCCTAACTTTGACCGCAGACCACCTAAATAATACACTTCCATTGCCGAACCCATTGACCAGCTATATGAAAGGCTGAAGGTTGCTGGTTACGTCACTCCTATCCTTGCTGTGACCGTGGATAATTCATCCCAATAGGTCAACCCAAATAAGACCTGTGCATATCATTCTGGCATGAAAGGGCACACCATTGACTAGTGCAGAACACTGAAGGATAAGATCCAAACCTGGATTGATAATAAGGTCATTCAAGCCAAAGAAGCTACACCCAAAGTCCGCAACAACCCCCTCCTAGATCATAGGGGTGAAGGTATCAATGTGATAGAGATCGATGAGGAATAGGATCCCGAGGGATCAATTGGACTTATCAAAGAGGGTGACAATCCTAAGAATACCGCAGTCACGCTCAATCCTATTATAGTACAAATATAGCCGCCAATGGATGTTGAGGTAGCTGCAACAGTTCCATTTGAAGTTGAGATAGCACCCCCAGCAGCTGCGCCTATTCCATTCAAAGTGGATGTAGCCACACTTTCACAGTGACAGTGTCAACCACACTGCCTTTCGATGCCAAAGTTGTACCCTGGGATTATGTGGCCTAATCTAGAAGAAAAGGAAAGACCAAACCATTCAAAGTGGAGTAGCCACACCTTTCACAGTGACGGTGTCAACCACACTGCCTTTCGACATCAAGGTTGTACCCTGGGATTATGTGGCCGAAGCTAGAAGAAAAGGAAAGACCAAAATAGCAAAACTCGGCGCTTTGAAAGGAATGACCAGAAAATGAAGAGTCTATACACCAGAGAATTTGGGAGAATCTAGTAAGAAGTCTTCTAACAGACTGCCCATTATTGAAACAGGCCCTGATGACCTTTGGAGGAAAGTGCAAGCAAGGGAGTATTCAGTCACCAAACATTAGAACAAGACTCATACTCAAATATCTATCCTGCCACTGCTACAGAATTCAAAAGCGCACATGAATTATCTCTTAAAGGTGTTTAGTGAGGCATATGTACCTAACAACATCACTGGCATGGAAATGGCTAATGTGGTGGGACAGGTGCTGGAAAGTCACAAAATTACCTTCTACGAGGACGAGCTGCCACCCGAGGGATTGAATCATAACAGGGCATTGCACCTTACCGTGCAATGTGAGGATAATTTCATTGCCAGAGTTCTGATAGATGGGGGATCCAGTCTCAATATTTTCCCATTGACAACACTGAAGGTGTTTGGCAAAGGCCTGTATGAAATATGAGAAGGGACTATGAATGTGAAGGCATTTGACGGGTCTTAGAGAGCTACCATTGGAGAGATAAATCTTTGTCTACAGATGGGGCCGACATGGTTTGATGTCGAGTTCTATGTGCTGGATATATCTGCATCATACAATCTGTTGTTGGGACGACCCTGGATACATGCCGCTGGGGCTGTAGCGTCAACTCTTCATCATGCAGTGAAGTTCGAGTGGAACCACCAAGAAGTGGTTATCCATGGAGACGGGATTAACCTTATTTACACACGTTAGACCGTCCCGGTGGTTGAAACTAGAAGAAAGCTAGGTGGATAGACTTATCATCATACCCAGAGGGTCAACGCAATCGAGAAAGATAAGTGATGGAGTAGCAAGATAGAAAGTATACTAGCATGGAGAGGATATGAACTCGACAAGGGTCTTGGAAAAAATCTTCAGGGTATTTCAAAGCCAATACAGCTAAAGCACAATGCTATCACTTTTGGACTAGGATATCAATACACCTGGAAAGAGTTTCAAGACTGGTCACCACCATGTCTTGGTCCTTACTATCCACTTGAGCAGCCTGTACCGCACTTGACTCAGACTTTCCAACAGACCGACATCATATAGGGATCAGAGGAGGAAGAAGCAATGGCCGCCTTGAGGAACCTGTTCCTGGAAGATGATGACATGGATTGCTGTGTAATTTTT
The DNA here is from genome assembly GCA_005239525.1 of Nicotiana knightiana. Taxonomy (NCBI): domain Eukaryota; kingdom Viridiplantae; phylum Streptophyta; class Magnoliopsida; order Solanales; family Solanaceae; genus Nicotiana; species Nicotiana knightiana. The sequence continues at coordinate 6,882 of MDKJ01116670.1, forward strand.
GAGGATGAGGAAGAGGAAGAGGAAGGACCTACCATCAGAGCTGTGGAAAGATGAACATTCCTCGAGAATTGGACTGTCATACCATCCAAGACCCAACGACTACCGGGGTAGCAAGGCTAAACAACATTATTTTATTTTGTTGAACGATGATTTCCCTTTTTGCATTTTGTTTAAAATAATATTTCCAATATTTCAAAATGCTACTTTAATTATTGAAAACTGCATTTGTTTGACACTTTCAATGAATTAATGATTACTATTACCACTTCTCTCTCATATCTTTATCTATACAGCATTATATTTCCTATCTCGATGAACCGACAACTGTGACATGTAACAAGGCAACGCAACAAAAGGATAGTGATTCAGAAGAAGAGGATGTCATACCTGAGGAAAATGGCAGAGAATCACAAATAGTGGCACGAGAAATTACCATTCGCCTTAATGGGATACCGTATCACAGTTTGCACATCAACCGGGGCAACACCCTATTTGTTGGTTTATGGTACTGAAGCTATTATTCCTGCCGAAGTAGAGATTCCTTCCTTGAGGATCATACAAGAAGCTGAGCTCAGCGATGCAGAATGGATAAAAAGTCGTTATGAGCAGCTAGCCCTCATAGACGGAAAAATGATGAATGCGGTATGTCACGAACAACTTAATCAGAACAGGATGTCCAGAGCCTTCAACAAAAGAGTCAAGCCGAGACAGTTCACACAGGGACAGCTGGTGTTGAAGAAGATCATTCCACATGAGGGTGACGCCAAAGGGATATTCTCTCCCAACTGGCAAGGTCCTTACATGGTTCACAGAGTATTGACAGGGGGAGCCCTCATGCTTGCATAAATGGATGGAGAAGTATGGCCAAAACCAATCAATTCAGATGTAGTCAAGCTATATTATGTGTAACTATTTATGTTTTCCGCATATGATGTAATTGAAATACGCTCGACCTGATTCTTGTTTAAGAGGGGATACATAGGCAGCCCCGTGGGTTCGATCACAATTCAATAAAAATTTTATTTTCCCTACCATCAGAAACTGAGGCAGAATTTTTAGGAGGACCCTCAATTCCGAAGCAAGTTCAGCCGATCTCAGCATATACATCAGTAAGAAATGTTTGTCCGTCTAACTGGGGCAGAATTTTAAGGAGGACCCTCAAAATTCTACGGTAGGAGAAGTCGCAATGTCTCGGATCGTGTCACAGTCACTGGTTCATCTAACCAATTTTCTAAAAAACATATTTTTTATTATGACTTTGAAAACTACGCATGCTTGCTTTTGAAATAACTCTGTTTAGCAAATGCTACCAATGATTTGAACAGGATCTTTAGACCGAGCAAAGCAAGTCAAGCAAGCCGATGGAGGCACGAACCGACCTCCCCCTTACAGAACTCACAATTTTTCTTTGAATGCAGGAACAAGTAATATGCACGCCTCGAAATCACAACTTTCATAACAACAACGATACTGAATCCACTTTCAGCTAAGAAATACTCGGCTATCACCTACTATTTGTTCTCTTTGCATGGGATTGAGCTCTGTCTCAATCTTGAATAAGGCTAAGCCCTGCCTCCAAATTTGCATAAGGCTAAGCACTGCCTTTTATTTGCATGAGACTAAGATCTGTCTTAATCTTGCATAAGGCTAAGCCCTACCTCCATATTTGCATAAGGCTAAGCATTGCCTTCTCTTTGCATGGGACTAAGCCCTGTCCCAAATCTTGTATCAGACTAAGCCTTGTCTCAATATTGCATGAGGCTAAGCCCTACCTCCATATTTTCATAAGGCTAAGATCTACCTTCAATTTGCATGGGACTAAGCCGTGTCCCGAATTTTTGGATGAGACTAAGACCTGCCTCCATACTTGCATAAGGCTAAGAATTATTTCCTACTTGCTAGGACTAAGCCCTGCCCCAAATCTTGCATGAGGCTGAGCCTTGCCTTTCTATCTGCATAAAGCTATGCATTGCCTTCTACTTGCTGGGACTAAGCCCTGTCCCAAATCCTACATGAGGCTAAGTCCTGCCTCTCTATCTGCATAAGGCTAAGCGTTGCCTTCAATTTGCATGGGACTAAGCCCTGTCCCGAATTTCTACATGAGGCTAAGCTCTGCCTCTCTATTTGCATAAGGCTAAGCTCTGCCTTAAATTTTCATGGGACTAAGCCCTGTCCCAAATCTTGCACGGGACTAAGACCTATCCCAAATTTTGCATGAGACTAAGCCCTGTCTCAATCATTGCATGGGACTAATCCCTGTCCTGAACCTTGCACGAGACTAAGCACTATCTCCCTTTCACTATCTATCTTCTCTTCTTTTGGGCTAAGATATGCCCTCGACTTCATACAAGACTAAGCCCTGTCTTGCTGCTCCTAGCATCATACCTTTGCATTTCATGGGGTGAAATATCGCCAACTTGTCCGAAGGCATCATAGTCTGACAGCATCATCCTCATAGCCGGAAGAAACCATGTCATGGCCTGAGGATATCTCAAACTCGCATATCATTATTGATAGGCGTCGTGGTTTGGAGGCCCCATTTCCATGGCCCAAGAACATCATTTCATGGCCTGTGAATCCCTCACTGAACAATTCATGGCCCAGGACATCATGGTCTAAGGACGTCATTGATGCGTGTCTAGAATTCATAGTTTTAAGCATTATATACCTTACATTTTATGTGCTTTTGTGATAAAAATACACATTATATGTGCATAATAGAGTCTAGTTCATGTATAGGTGAATTGGAGATGGAAGCCGAGCTAAATGGGTGCATAAAACGTCAAAAATACGCTCAAGAGTCGAAAAGAAGTGACCCGGGCCATACCCAGGAATTTGGCCCCTAAAGCCAGGCATGCCCAGGCGTTAAGGGGGCGTTTGGCCCTTAAGGCCAAGGTGACCCTGGTGTTAGCCAGGCGTTTGGCTCCTAACGCCAGGCCTGCCCTGGCGATAAGGGGCCTTTGGGGCTTAACGCCTGGGTGCCTGGTCTTGTCAACTCCGAGTTTTAAAGGTTTTTAAGTATTTCCCGGTTGGAATAGAAGTCCCCTACACGTTTAGGGTTTATCCCAAACATATAAATAGACCCAAAAACACAACTTTGAAGGAGGATGGCATTTTTGGAGAGAATATACACACAAGATCATTGAAGAAGCAAACGATTATTAGTTTTCCTTATCTTAATCTAGTATTTTTCCATTTATGCAAAACTTATGCAATTGTTTAAGTCTAGTATGAGTAGCTAAACACCCATTGTTCTGGGGTTGTAGTTTAGCCATGAATATTGTTATTCAATATTAACTTAACCTTGATTATAATTCAATCAATATATTGTTGTTTCTTCAATTCTGCGTTTAATGGCTTAATTGTTTGGCCAGCAATTAGGTTCTATATACTATGTATGTAATGCTTGGGAAAGCTATATATAGATTAGAGAAGAATTGAAGAGAGCGCGATCTTAACCCTTCAGGGGAGCGGATTTGTGGTTAGGATAGGAATATACATAGTCACCGTGCTTAATTAAACATCGTAATCCTAGTGCGTTCTAATAGATTAATTTCATAGGAATATAGGCGTTAATCTATTGAGAATAGGCGAGTAGTACTTTGGGAGAAGGCTACGAGAGCAATTATCGATTAATTAGCAACCATGAGTGAATTATATGAAAGGGAGAGTTAATTAGAATGCAATATGAATGGTGAATTGATCACAACCCTGGAATATTTGTCTCTATTGAATACACAACAATATTCTCGTTACTTGATAATTAGTTCATATAATCGTAGAATAAATTAGTTATATTCTTGGATTTTGTTTTGGCTCGATTAAATAGCAATTAGAGTGATTCAATAAGTAGTTTACGCAAGTCCCTGTGGGTTCGACATTCGATTTAACATTATATTACTTGCTACGACCACGTATACTTGCGTGTGCGTTTGGGACCAACAAGTTTTTGGCGCCGTTGCCGGGGACTTGAATATAGACTACTTTTTAGTTACTTGCTTTAATTGTTTATTTCATTGAGTCTAACGTCACGTGATTTTTGCTCTAATCTCAGGAACTTCGAGTGAATGCGTAGGGTCAGAAGCCAGGATAGACTTGACGGCTTTGACCCCGAACCTGAGAGATCATTTCACAGGAGATTGCGAGAAGCAAGAGATACAGACAATCTTCAGGACTTCATCCGATTTCCTATGAACATGGCAGAGGAACAACACATGGTTGTTTAGGAGGTGGCAATGCCAAGCATTGCCTATGTCACCTCCAGCATCGTGAAGCCCAGAATCACTGGGCACTTTGAGCTGAAACAGAGCATGATCCAACTACTTCATGCAAACGGGCAGTT
>ML390889.1:0-49106 GCA_005239525.1 Nicotiana knightiana
ACGGATCCAAGAAGGCCAAGATTGGAGAAGGTCCCTCTGGGACCAAGTATATTAGGATTATTTTTTTTAGAGTCGTTTTAGAATTCGAATGTAACAAGGCAAATGCCAGTAGTGACTCATTTACTTATTGTCGCTTTAGGTTCATCTTATTTACTACATTAATGAAATGAGGCAGTTATCGACATTAAATTTCTCCAAATCTACATGTCGCTAGGCCTACCTCGGGCACAACGAGGGTCCAAAATTAGGATGCGCATTTATATTTCCACAATACGTGTTTAAATTATGCAAATGCATTTTCATAATCCTTATTGACTTGTTTGCCTTTTTGTTTTTCTTTATTTTTTAATTATTCCCATCCCCTAAGGTTGGTTCGCACATACTGGGATCATCCACATATCACACCATATCTAGAGGCCCTTCACCTCCTCCTCCTCCAAGTGATCTAAGAAGTAAGGGAAAAGATAAAATGGATGATATGAGTGGTGTCAGGACGGACAACGCCACACATGCAGAGAATGTTGTGACTTCAGACAGTCGGAGTACTCCAGCGTAGAATGATTTGGTCTTACGGTTGGAGTAGAAGATACTAGAATTGCAAGGGGAGCTTGAGCAGGTTTGCAACTTGGAAAACCTCTCCCTCACCTTAAATGTCCCAGACATCAACCAGCAAAACACTCAAAACCCAGTATCTCCTAAAAATACACCAAACCACTGTTTGCAAAATGTTCCCGCACCCCATCAATACGCAACACCTCCCCAAAATCCTAATCCTCTACCTGTACCAACCCTTCCTCAACACCAACATCACCCGACTCAATATCCGCAAACCACCACTTTCCATACTCCTCAACATACCCCATAACCTATCCCCGATCCACAAAATTCAACTAATGATCATCACTACATTCAAACCCCTGACATCCACCAAAACAATCCTATATACGTAGAAACCTTACCCCACTCCACTCAACCAACCTCATACACACCAGAATCCACCGAGAAGGACCTGCTCATCAAGAATATGGCAGAGGAGCTCAAGAATCTCACAAGCCGAGTCCAGGGTGTTGAAGGAGGCAAATGGATTGAAGGTCTGAATTATGAGGATCTATGTATTCAGCCAGACGTAGAATTTCAGGAGGGTTACAAACCTCCTATGTTCGAGATGTTTGATGGAACAGGTGACCTGAAAGTACACTTGAGGACATACTGTGACAAGCTCGTGGGAGTTGGGAAGGATGAAAGGATTCGCATGAAGCTGTTCATGAGAAGTCTCACTAGAGACGCCCTATCTTGGCATATCAGTCAAAATCCCAAGAAGTGGGTTAATTGGGTAAGCATGGCATCAGACTTCATCGATCAATTAAGGTTTAACACAGAAAATGCACCAGACGTCTTCTACATACAAGAACCTCAAGAAGAAACCAACAGAGACTTTTCGCAAGTATGCTACTCGATGGAGGTCAGAAGCTGCAAAGGTTAGGCCGGCATTGGAATAGAGAAAATGAATAAATTCTTTGTCAGGGCCTAGGATCCACAATATTATGAGAGGTTAATGGTCATCGAGGATCACAAATTCTCCGACATTATCAAACTCGGGGAAAGGATTGAAGAAGAGATCAAGAGCGGAATGGTAACTAATTTTGAAGCATTGCAGGCTACGAACAAAGCATTACAGTCAGGGGGTATATCAATGAAGAAAGAAATAGGAGCGGTAATGGTAGCCCAAGGTCTGAAATCTCCACTCACATACGAAACACCTCCACCTACATATCAACCTTCACCTCCCAGATATCCTCAACCCACTACCGCCTATCACACCTATAACACCCAACCAGCCTATTATCATTCACCTCTAGCTCGTCAAAACTATCAAAAATCCAGACCCAATTTTGATCGCAGACCACCCAAACAATACACCCCTATTACTGAGTCCATCGACCAACTATATGAAAGACTAAAGGCTGCAACATATGTCACCCCTATTCTTGATGTTGCCATGGAAAACTCTTCCCAGTGGGTCAACCCAAACAAAACATGTTCATACCATTCCAGCATGAAGGGACATACCATCGATGAATACCGCACTCTGAAAGATAAGATTCAAGCACTGATTTATACCAAAGTCATACAAGCAAAGGAAATCATGCCCAATATCAGCAACAACCCTTTCCCAGACCATAGGGGTGAAGTGATAGAAACTGATGAAGAATGGGATCCTGAAGGGTCAATTGGGCTTATTCAGAAGGCGATGACCCTAAGAAACCTGCAGTCAGACTCACTCCTATTGTGGTACAGGTACAACCACCAGTCGAAGTTGAGATAGCCGCATCAACTCCATTCGAAATTGAAGTGACAACACCTGCAGCTACACCTGCTCCATTTGAAGTACAAGTAACCACACCCTTCACTGTGATGGTAGAATCCGCACCGCCCTTTAAATCTAATATCGTACCTTCGGTATATTTTTTCGAAGCTAGTAGGAAAGGGAAAACAAAAATGGAAGAGTCTGGTGCTACATAAGGGATGACTAGAACTGGAAGAATCTATACACCTAAAAATTTGGGAGGAACAAGTATGGAAGCCACTGTCAAACAACCCATCATTGAAACCTGTCCGGATGATATCTAGAGGAAGGTACATGCAACGGAATATTCTATGGTAGACCATCTGAACAAAACTCCCACCCAGATATCTATCCTATCACTTCTGCAAAATTCTGAGGTGCATAGGAATGCTCTGATGAAGATGTTGAATAAAGCGTACGTGCCCAACAATATCACCAGCGAGGAAATAGCCAACAATATCACCAGCGAGGAAATAGCCATAAGATCACCTTTCACGAAGATGAGTTGCCGCCAGAGGGATTGAGCCACAATAGGGCACTGCACATCACAGTGCAATGCGAGGATAAGTTCATTGCCAGGGTTTTGATAGACGGAGGATCCAACCTCAACATATGACCATTGACAACTCTAAAAAGGTTGGGCAAGGGTTTGCATGAAACACGAGCAGGGACTATGAATTTGAAGGCGTTCGACGGGTTGCAAAGAGCCACAATTAGGGAAACCAATTTATGCTTGCAGATGGGTCCCACTTGGTTCGATGTTGAACTTCAGGTGCTAGACATATCCGCCTCTTACAATTTGCTGTTAGGATGACCTTGGATACATGTCATTGGGGCTGTTGCATCCACTCTACACCAAGCTGTGAAATTTGAATAGAATCATCAAGAAGTAATCATTCATGGAGATTGGAGCAATCCCATTTATACCAATCAAACTGTTCCAGTCGTGGAAAATAGAAATAAGTTGGGTGGAGAGTCTTATCACCGCATCAAGCGCGTCAATGCAATTGAGAAATATAAATGATGGAGCAGCAATATAGAAAACATATTGGCATGGTCAGGGTATGAAGCAAAGGACTTGGGAAGAAACTCCATGGCATTACCAAGCCAATACAATTGAAACATCATGGTACAACTTTTGGGCTTGGATATCTGTATACCTGGAAAGAATATGATGATTGGTCGCCGGTATGGTGTGGTCCCTATTACCATCTTGAGCAGCCAGTGCCACATCTATGTTAATCCTTTCATCAGGTTGATACAATATGGGGATCCGGAGAAGAAGAAGCTTTGGCGGGGTTAAGGGGATTGTTCTTGGAAGACGAAGATATGGATTGCAATGTGATAGTTGAGTAGGAGGAGAAAGAAGGCCGTGTCATACAGACAATGGAGAGGGGAACATTTCTCAGAAACTGGACCGCCACACCATCCAGGGTTAGACGAGTCCCGGGGTAGCAGGACTACTAGTGTCATTTGAAAAACAATTCTTTTGAGCATTCTGTTTCAAAAAAATCTTTCTTTCAGTATTTCATTTTGAAAAACATTGTTTGAAGTCATTTAAACGCTGCTTTGTTCAAAATTTCAGCATTTTTATCAATAATTTGATGTTTTGTTACCTTTCATATTTTTCCTCTACAACATTACTATTTCTTACCTTGATGAACCAACGACTGTGACATGTAATGAGACAACGCAACACAAGGATAGTGATTCGGAAGAGATAGAAGAAGAAGATGTGATACCTGAAGAGTTCATCAGAGAAGTTGAGAACTTTGAGAAAAAACCTAAGTCCAACCTGGACAAGACTGAGTTAGTCAATTCGGAGATTCTGAAACCATCAAAGAAACTCGCATAAGCATCCATTTGTCATCGTCAGAGAAGGAAGAATAAACACTCTTCCTGAAAGAATATGAGGACATTTTTGCATGGTCGTATGATGACATAACCGGTTTGAGCACATCCATAATGGCTCATAAATTTTCTACCAATCCAATATGTCCGCCTGTTAAAGTAGAAACTCAAAAAGTTCAAACCAAGACAGTTCACACCGGGGAAGTTGGTGTTGAAACGGATCTTTCCACATCAAGATGAAGCCAAAGGTAAATTCTCACCCAACTGGCAAGGTCCTTACATGGTTCACAGGGTACTGACGGGAGAAGTACTCATACTCGCAGAAATGGACGTAGAGATTTGGCCAAAGCCTATCAATTCGGATGCAATCAAAAGATACTATTTGTAAATATATTTTCATTTGTTCATATGATGTAATTGAACTACGCTTTACCTAATTCCCGTTTAAGAGGGGATACGTAGGCAGCCCTGTGGGTTCGATCACAACTCAATAAAAATTTTCATTTTCCCCCATAATCAGAAAAGGGGCAGAATTTTGAGGGCTCCGAAGCAAGTTCAACCAACGACATTTGATGCAGAGTAACCAAAAGATCATTTAGATAACTGGGGCAAACTTTTGAGGAGGACCCTCAAAATTCTATTGCAAGGAGGTCACAATGTCTCTGATAATGTCACAGTCACTGGTTCATCTAATTGATTTCTTAATCTGCATATTACTATGCTTTGAAAACCATACACACATGTCGCCCCCTCTTTCCTCCCCTTTCGGCCGGTCAGGGTATTTGACATTATTGGGACAACTCGTTTCCTTTTGGGAAAGGGATAAGGAATTGAAGAGTCACCACCTAACGATTTTAAGGTGCGTTAGGGCACCTATTAAGGGTCACAATAACACTAGTTGAATAACCAGAGATTGGGTAAGGGCTTGAAATTACTCCAAGGGGAAGGTGTTAGGAACCCCTCAAAGTCCACAACTGTGGTTCCCAGCCAAACAAGATTTGTGAATTTTAAAACAGGTGGCACATAAGCAATAAAAACACATAGGTAACAAATAAAGATTTTGAGACTCGCAGTCTAAGCACACATATATTCTAAAGATTAAAAGCTTTAGAGTCTAGGCACACATATAAAGTTTTGAAAGAGTTTTGATCTAAACACACATATGTAAGGGATAGGGGTCCTAGGTTGTTTATCCTATAGGATCACATTAGTACAATGCCCAGTAATTACTCCTCAGAAGAGGGGCTACACATTGCATTAGCACACCGGATATCATATCCATATCTACCCATTCCCACCCCTTAGCGGTTATTAGAGCGATTGTTGTTTAACAATCTCTATGCGTGATGTTACCCGTGCCTTCTTAATGAACCTGGAGGAATTTAAGACCTTTACCTATAGGCAGTTCTAGACAGACCCTTAAGGTTTAAAAGGAGAAAATACTAGGCGACAGGCAAGAACAAATAGGACTTTAGCCGACAAAAACAGGAAAGAAGCAATTAAAAAGGCTCAGGTTTACCTCCACAAATATTGCATGTAAACAGCACGTCTCAAACACAAACAAGGGAAGTATTACTAAGCAAGATCCTAAAACATGATGTCTAAGTGAATATCAACACACAAAAGATATGCAGTTTCAATTTTATAAACCCAGAAGCAGGACCTAATCAGTTTGCCTACTGATTTTAAAACCTCTTGGCCTTTAGACAGTAAACACAACCAAGCAGTGTTCCAGCTTTTAAAGAGATTGATTAATTAAGGATTTCCTAGGCGTGGGGGTTGTGCGTAATAATTACCAGAATTGTTAAAAAACAGTTCAGAAGTTATTTTACCTAAAAGCATGATGTTCTAGGTGATACGATTATGTAGAGATTTGTTACTACTTTTATTAAGGGCAAGACAATTATATGTGACATTGTCTCTACCTTTTTTGTGAGTCAGTAGTAAAACTAGGCGTGGTTAAGCAGATCTAGAGCATGATATCTAATATGCACATATGAATGCAAGATGGCTAAGACATAATTTCAGGATGCACATGATTCCTAAAGGCATGATTTCTAAAATGCACAAAGAGTTACAGGGTGATGGAGACATGATTTTGAATGCACATGAGTAACAACTTTGAGACATGATTTTGAATGCACATGAGTAACAACTTTTATGTTAACGTTATTTATTGTCCTAGGAGAAGGATTTCTAAGCGATAAACATAAAGCATGGACGAGATGCTGAAACAGTAGACATGAAATCCTAGGAACATGGTATCTAGTGCATGGTTGACATGGTTTGAATGAATATGCTGGTCCTAAAACATGGATTCTAATGCATATAGAAACAATGTAAAGCTTAAAACATGATTTCTACCCGATGATGTTAACAGAACTATATGGCTACCCTCCCCACTTCACTAGCCATTCCCAATATCTGTTTACAAATAATTATTACAGACCAACTGAGTAAATTACATAAATAGATAAAGGAAAAGAAGAAGTTAAACTGTAGGGAGCCTGAAGAACAGGCCGAGATTCCCAGAACCTCAAGTGCCCAAATGTTTCATAGCCTTTCTCATATCCGGGTGTGTCAGAGTTCCCTAAGGACCTCAAGGGATCTCGGGCAATGCTTACACCCAGATTTCATTACCATAATTGAGTAGGTGCAGTGTGGAAGGGCCAGCCTCAGTGCATCAGAGTTCAGAGGGATCTCACAGGAATCCCAAGGCAGTCATACACTGGAGGGGCAGAACCTAAGGACCTAAGAATAGAGTGAGAGTGCTTGACATAGTTTTGAAAAGGTTTTAATAGGAAAGACAGTGTTTGAATAAGACTTAGTTGAAACCTTTTATAAAATCGGAGAGTTGTTTAGTAAAAAAATAGTTTTTTTGACAAGAGTAGGACAATTAACAAACAGTAGACTAATCACAGCACAAACAGATTCAGCACATTCAAATCACAGTCCTTCATACATGGGTGATGGGAATTGGGGACACATAGAGCACATAGTATACAGGAGCATATAAGTTCTTGTAGGGGGTTTATGGGGATTAGAGGATAGCTAATGGTATCAACACAGCATGAATTTCTGAATCAACACAGAATCAGACAACTTAGGATAAAAATTGCTTTGCAAAGAAAGGTTCATTCTAGAAACCAGGTAAACATAAGATAAAGTAGAGTCACATTGGTACATACTACAAGAGGGTAACACATTCATAAGCATACTGATCCTAAGGGGGAGTGGGACATAATATAATATGCTAGATGAACAATGATGTAGACATGTCAATTACATGTTGAACAACAAAACCGTAGATAGAAACATATCAGAAACATGATAAACTGAAGCAGTAAAAAAAATATGTTGGTTTTGGGACTTGAATTGAAATCAGAACATACCAGTAAAGAGATAGTCAACACAAAGTGAAGAATAGGAGAGCACAATAATTAGCCTTGGCTTGCAGCCGGCTAATTTAGAACAATAGTAAGTAACAAAGAAAGAAAGAGAGCAGAAAAGCTTTGAGTATGAGAGAGAGTTTTTGAACTAATGTGTTTGTATGTGTTTATTGTCAATGAGAGAGAGAGCATATATAGTAGTTTGAAACTAGGCAGGATAAGGTAACAATCAAAGTCAGACAGTGATTGGGGAATCAGAATCAATCAACATAAGATCAATATAAGTACTTCCTTCAATTAAGATGTTAACTTTGAACGATAATAGACATGCAATAAATAAGGAAAGATACCATATGACTGGAATATAACATAATAAGGAAATAATTTTAGCACAATACAAATATAGAACATGTAATTGAGGCTAGGTTCAGAGGATTCTAATTAAGTAAATAACATGAGAATCAATTTGACAGCATAGCCGACCATAAAATAATGCAAGAAATAAGCTAAGTTCAAAAAATCAGCAGGGAAATCATCATAAGGGATTAGTGAAAGGTATCAATCACATGGAATCAAGGGTTCAAATAGGAAATAGTACTGATTAGCGGGAATCAACACAAATTGCACTGAATAAACACATGATAAGCAAGGCAGAAGGCAAGAATTAGAACTTTAATAGACATGGCAAAGTAAAGATCATATAGAATCAGGGATTCAAATTGGAATATAGTATTGATAAACATATACCTCTGAGAGTAACCGAGGTAAGAATATCATAGGCAGAAATAGGAAGAATCAGAAACCCTATTAAGTTAAACAGGGTGAAAATCACACTAAATTAAAGCATCTCATAGAACATAGTATGACTTAATAGAATAGACATGATATAAGCGGAAGAAGAAACAATCGGAAACCCTAATGAACATAATAGGGTAGAAATCACAAAATACTCAGATTAATCGAAGCAAATTCATGAGAATCAAAGATGGAAACAAGTTGAAAGAACGAACAGTAAAGACGAACTCAGAACCCAAAGATTAAACCAAGAAACTTAGGGTTTTCAACATAATAAAATCAGATGAAGGAAAAACTTAAACAAATCGTTTAAACACAGTGAAAATCATAGAATAACACTAAATTCAGAAGAAGAGTCGTTTTTTGAAAAAGGGTTAAGAAACCCTAGTTTGAAGATGAAGAGATGCTTTAGGAAAATTGGAAAATCTTTAAGAAAATAGTAAAGATAACTCGAATTGACTCAGATCTGTTACAGATCTAAAGAGTTAAGAGATGAAATTAGGGTTTCTAGAAAATAACCCAGAAATAAGTATTATCGGCTTAGAACCCATAGGTTTAGCCAGGAAATAGGATGATCTTACTCAAAACGAGCCATGGTGGCCTGAGGATGGTGAAGATAGGCCAGGGTGTGAGCGGACCAGCCACTAGTCCCTTGAGGACCTCAAAGATAGTAGAAATCCCGGTCATAGGAGAGCCGTTAAGGCTGGGAGTGGTGGTGAGCCACCATAGTTGACGGCGAGCAAGTAACGGCGATGGGAGATTAGGGTTAGGACAGAGAGAGTTTGGGAGAGAAGGAGAGTGTGATGGCGGAGAGTGTGAGGGGGGAATGAGGGGTTTGGGGGGTAGTCGTTAGGTTAAATTAGGAAGGAAATAACCTGGATCGTTGATCAAAGAATTTATCAACGGCCAGGAATTGGGCGGATTTGGGTCGGGTAGTATTAGGATTTGGGCCTGGGGTCTTGGGCTAGTGTAGTTAGGTGTTTTAAGCTGGCTATAATTGGCTATAATTGAAATAAATGGGGTCATTTGTTAAATACCCCATGTAAATTAATTAAAACAATTTATAAAAAATAGCCGATAATTATAAAATTGGATTTTATGCATAGACAATAGTTGTAAAAAGTTTATTTAGTATTTACAATATAAATGATTAATTTATGGTGAGAAAATGGTACAAAATTATATGATTAGGCTATAATTGCAAAGTTATTGCAATTATAGTCAAAACGTGCCTGTTTGGCTAATTATGAAATAATTTTGGGCTCAATAGGTCTATAAATATAAATAATAAATCAAGAAATGTTTGGAAGTCGTTTGTGATGCAATTTTGTAATTATTTATTTGAAATAAAGTACTGGACAAATTAATAAAAGTGTAGAAAAATTATGAAAAAATACCAATTGATGCTAATTCATGATTTTGAAAACATATATGCATTTTGAAATATTTTAGGAAAAATTGGGTATCAACAACACATACTTTTGAAAAACTTTATTTTTTAGCTAAATGCTACCCATGGTAACTCGAACAGAACCCTCGGGCAGAGTGGAGCAAAGAAAGCATAAAAAGTCACGAACCAACCTGCCCCACAAAACTCACAGATTTTATTTAGATGCAGGAATAGGTTATCGCCATAAGCATAGTCGCAACAACAGAACCGCCAGACATAAATATGTCTCCAGCTAAGAATACTACGCTCTTATTTGCTACTTGTCCATTTGCACGAGACTAAGCACTATCTTAATCTTTCATCAGTCTAAGCCATGTCTCTCTTTTTGCATAAGGCTAAGCATTGCCTTCTCCTTGCATGAGACTAAGCACTGTCTCAAATATTGCATGAGGATAAGCCCTGCCTCTCTATTGGCATAAGGCTAAGCCATGCCTCTCTATTTGCATGAGGCTAAGCCCCGCCTCTCTATCTGCATAAGGCTAAGCTCTGCCTTCCCCTTGCATAAGACTAAGCACTGTCTCAAATCCTGCATAAGGCTAAGCCCTGCCTCTCTATTTGCATAAGGCTAAGCATTGCCTCTCTATTTACGTAAGGCTAAGCCCTGCCTCTCTATTTGCATAAGGCTAAGAATTGCCTTCTCCTTGCATGAGGCTAAGCCCTACCTCTCTATCTGCATAAGGCTAAGATTTGCCTTCCCCTTGCATAAGACTAAGCACTGTCTCAATTCTTGCATGAGGCTAAGACCTGCCTCTCTATTTGCATAAGGCTAAGCCCTGCCTCTCTATTTGCATAAGGCTAAGCATTGCCTTCTCCTTGCATGAGGCTAAGCCCTGCCTCTCTATCTGCATAAGGCTAAGCTCTGCCTTCCCATTGCATAAGACTAAACACTGTATCAATTCTTACATTAGGCTAAGCCCTGCATCTCTATTTGCATAAGGCTAAGCACTACCTTCTCCCTACATGAGACTAAGCACTGTCTTGATCCTTGCATGAGACTAAGCCCTGTCTCAATTCTTGCATGAGGCTAAGCCATGCCTCTCTATTTGCATAAATCTAAGCACTGCCTTCTTCCAGTATGAGACTAAGCACTGTCTCGATCCTTGCATGAGACTAAGACCTATCTCAATTCTTTCATGAGGCTAAGCCCTGCCTTTTTATTTGCATAAGGATAAGCATTGCCTTCTCTTTGCATAAGACAGAGCCCTGTCTCGATCTGTCACGACCCAAATTCCCAACCTTAGGGATCGTGATGGCGCCTAACACCACACTTTCTAGGCTAGCCAATGTTAGAGTTCGCTTAACTATTTCCTTTAATTAACCATTTAAAAAGGATAAAATAATTTTAAATTAATACTTAATCTAATGGATTTAAATAGATAATTCACAATATAAGATAATAAACAATTGGCTAAACCGAGCCACAAAAAATTTATATAGATAAATCCAAAAACTACCCCAGAGTCTGGTGGCACAATTCACGAACTACTAAAGAATACTACAAGTACTTGGCTGAAAGAAATAATGTAATTGTTCTGAATATAATAAAACAGCGTTTATGAAAATAGGAGAAGACTCTCGGGATCTGTGAACACCGGCAGATATACCTCGTGTCTCCGATTAAATGAATAGCCGCTCTAAATATCTCTACAACTGGCCGGTACCTAGTTCTATACAAAAGAGTGCACAGTGTAGTATCAGTACAACCGACCCCATGTACTAAGTAAGTGCCGAGCCTAACTTTGACGAAGTAGTGATGAGGCTACGACGGGGCTTTAGCAATATAACCTGTGACAACAATATATAAAGCAAGAAAGAAATGTAAACAAATAATTAAGTACTGCAGCAACAATAAAATAACTCAGCCGCCTTTTTCAGGTCTCATCTATAACCAATTCTCAAATAGTTTCCAAGTTTTCAAACTTTAGCTTTAAATAAAAGTAGTCCGAAAATATGAAGAATATTAAAATAAACATTTAAGCCTTTCAAATCTTTATTTTCTTTGAAATTCAGTAAAAATATAAATGTCCTCCCTTATTGCTCCTTGTTGTCGCATGCAACCCGCTCCCACCTAAATATATCACCCTTATTACTCATGTTGCAGCGTGTAACCCGATCCCACCTATCCACCCTTATCACTCCTTGTTGCAGCGTGCAACCCGCTCCCACCAGACATCTCATATCAATTTATTCATAAATTTCACAATTTAGGCCAAGCCTTTCACAATATTTTTGTCTCAACAATTATAAATAAGAAACTATATTTTTCTCATAACTTCGTCAATATCCTCTCAACCATGAAACCAACAGGAACATAAATATGTATATATATATCTCGTAAAAATAATGCCAAACCGCTCAACCGTTTTGTACCACAAAGGAACCAGCTAAAACAACCAACACTCTTTCCAAAATAACCACAACAATATTTAAAAACAAAATAACAAGACCAGGTAGTCATAGAAACAATAATGAACATAGAATAATTAAGACAAGAATCCATTAAGTATGGAATGGGAAAGGGATCATG
This sequence comes from Nicotiana knightiana, assembly GCA_005239525.1. Classification (NCBI taxonomy): domain Eukaryota; kingdom Viridiplantae; phylum Streptophyta; class Magnoliopsida; order Solanales; family Solanaceae; genus Nicotiana; species Nicotiana knightiana. The sequence continues at coordinate 12,360 of ML390889.1, forward strand.
TTCAACAGGAAATTTGGTGGTGCATAGATTCTCATCACCTCATCTATACACCACACACATGCATTTCACATAGCAAACAAGTGGGGATTCCTATCCCTCAAGTCAAAGTTAGACCAAACACTTACCTCAATTTCATAGACCACTCACTGCTCAATTATAGCTTTTCCTTTAGAATCTTGCTCTAACTTGCTCGAATCTAATCATAATTAAATCAATCTCATCAATTAATGCTAAAGGAACTAATTTTATTGAAAAACATAATTTTTCCTAAGTTTTCTAAAAAAATGCAAACCTGACCCCGGGCCCGCTTGGTCTAAACTCAGGGTTCGGACCAAATTACGTTCACCCATTCACCCACGAACCCAAATATACAATTAGTTTCGAAATCCAACCTCAATTCGAGGTAAAAATTTGGTTTTTATAAAATTCCCTAATTCTACCCAAACCCTCAATTTTTACCATGAAAATTCTTAGTTTTTAATTTGAAAGTGATGAAAAACAATAAGGAATTGAAATAGTGAAGTTTAGAATTGATTACCTATGACTTGGGTATGATATTTGGTGAAGAAAATCATTCCTAGGGCTGTGGGGTTCGAAAATATGAAGAAGAAAGGGTTCTGCCCCTTTTTAAATTATTTATATACTGGCTGGGCAAATACCCTATGCGTTCGCGTGCCGTTGACCGCGTTCGCATATGCTTAATACCTCAGGCCTGTGCGTTCGCATCCTACCTTGTGCGTTTGCATAGGGCAAATCAGTCTCCCCCTCCACAGGTCCCAACTACTTTATCCGTTCGCATCTGGGGGGGAGAGTGTTCGCATAGAACAAAATGACTCTGTGCGTTCGCGTTTAAAGGGGTGCGAACGCAATGCACAAAAGTGTTGTGCACTGACAGCAGAAAACCAGCAATCTTTCAAGTGTAAAACATCTCATGGCCTATCTGGAACTCATCCGAGCCCTCGGGGCTCTAAACAAAACATGCACGCAAGTCTAAAAACACCATACAGACTTGCTCGTGAGATCAAATCATGAAAATAACATGTAAAACTATGAATCAAACCTCAAAACTCATAATTTTCATCAAGAACTCTTATAGTTCATAACTTTTAAACCGGATGTCCGAATCACGTCAAACGAACTATGTTTTTCAACAAATTTCACAGTTAACCTTCAAACATCATAACAAACCTGTACCGGGCTCTGGAACCAGAATACGGGCCTGATACCAATTATTTCAAACATTAATTCTTTTATTTATTCCATAAGTATTTCAGCAAAATAATTTCTTTCAAAATTTGATTTCTAAGGATTGGGACCTTGGAATTCATTTTCAGGCATACACCCGAGTCTCATATTTTACCGCGGACCTCCCGGGATCGTCGGAATACAGACCCGGGTCCGTTTACTCAAAATCTTGAACAAAGTCAACTATAATCAAATTTAAATTCTAGAAATCACTGTTTCTCATATTTTCACACAAATGCTTTCTGGTTTCACGTTGTACACGCAAATCGAGGTATTTAAAATTAGTATTTTTATGGCTGCTAAGCATAAAGGGAGTCTAAATTCAAAAATGACCCCTTGGGTCATCACACGATCCTTGCATGAGGCTAAGCCCTGCCTCCATATCTGCATAAAGCTAAGAACTGCCTTCACGAGGCTAAGGACTGCCTCTCTATTTGCATAAGGCTAAGCACTGCCTTCATGAGACTAAGCACTGTCTCAATCCTTGTAGAAGGCTAAGCCTGCCTCCCTATCTGCATGAGGCTAAGCACTGCGTTCTCCTTACATGGGACTAAGCACTGTCCCAAGCCTTGCATGAGACTAAGCTTTATCTTCCTTTACACAAATGTTGCTCTGTTTCAAACCTTGCATTATTCTTTCAGGACTAAGCTCTGCTCCCAACTCTATGCAAGACTAATCTCTTTCTTGTCATTATCTCTGGCATCATGTCTCTGCATCTCATGGGCTAATATATAGCCAATTTGTCCAAAGGCGTCATAGTCCGAAAGCATCATCCTCATATTTGGAAGACACCATGCCATGGCGTAAGGATCTCTCAATATTTCTCATCATTATTCAAAGGTATCATGGTCCGGAGGCACCATCCTTATAGCCTGAGAACATCATTTCATGCCCTGCGAATTCCTTACCGCACAATTCATGGCCCGGGACATCATGGTCTAAGGACGTCATCTTCACCATCCAAATACAATCTTCATGGTCCAAAGGGAATTTGCATCTGGTTTAAGAAAATCTATATGCACATATTGTGTTTTGAGTTTGCAGGTGATCCGGAAGCAACTGTTATCCTAACGGGAGCGATCTATGATCCGGTTCTCACTCGATGCCCATACCCTCCATTTATTTCAAATGTAGTCGATCATTATCCGTACCCCAATCTCACTTACCCATAACAATTTTCAAATCTCAATTGATCCCACTCGAAATATTTTGTCTGCTCTTACAAACAACTCCACCAGTTCACTCCATCGTTAGATACAGAACTACACATGGTTTGATTCCTGTAAAACCAGGGATATGCAGGTAGATCAAAAGCCAGAGTACAGCCCATATCTTTCAAATCACTCCATTCGGTCAAAACCGGTCATCATTTCTTTATCCGACAACTCTTTCATCCTTCCCGGGTAAAGAGAGGCAACTGTTGATACCCAATTTTTCCTTTATTTATATATATATATATATATATATATATATATATATATATACATGCATCATCATTTGATTTGTAAACACATACAAGTTTTTTCCTAATTTTCTATAATCTTAAAGATTTTTAAATCAATTTATTCCCATATTTTATTATATAAATACTCATTAATTGCACCACAAATTATTTTACAATTATTTTATCATATAATTTCACCATTTATACCCATATGTTGTTTTAAATATTTTTAATATATTTGGCATAATTGCATTCTCATTTTTAAGGCCAAAATTGCACATCTGCAATAATAGCGTATATGTACCAATAATTATTTTAATTATGCCAAAATAATACTTTTATACTTTTATAGTATTAAATAACTATTTTTACTTGATTTACATGCAAATAATATTTTTATTATTTATTTATCATTTTTTACGAATTATTTACTAATTTAATTAGGTATTTAAATAATAGCCCCTTTTCCCTAATTATTTCGGACCTAAGCTACCCAAACCAACCCAATTACCTAGCCCAAATAAACCCATCCCAAACCTAATCCCAACCAGGTCTGTAATCATTTCACACAACCCGCCCCAGTCCCGTTTTAAATTCCTGGCCATTGATCTCTAAGATCAACGACCTACATTTAACCTACCCCTTTTAACTTAACACCCCAAACAATAATACCCCATTCCCTCTCATCTGTTGTCTCTGAATCCTCTCAACCCCTTCTCTCTCTCTCATGAACCCTAGTCGTCACACCCCCAAATCCTCTCTCCAAATCTCTTGGTACTAGCTCTTCGATTCTGATCTATATCTGACACGAACCGACTCAATCTTGAATATTTGTGAAATATTCCGTCCATATACATGAGATTGAACTGGATCCTTCATACCAGTTGTCCGATTTCGAGTTTAAAACCCTAACTAGGTTTTGGAGTCTGATACTTTTCCTTTTCTGCTTATTTTACTAACATGCATGTGATATTTTCCCTTTTTCTTTGCTTGTGTTTACTTGATTTCTTTCCTTACATGTGTTTATTCAACTATTTTCCTTGTTTGTGCATCCGATTTTACTGCATATATAAACCCATCCCCCTTTCTTCTTTAGAAGACACTGGGAAATCACTGTATTTTCACTAAAAACTTAGGGTTTTGTCTTTGTATTCTCTTTGCTAACTCGTTTTACTTCTAGTTTTGGCCAGCTGAAAGCCAATGCCAAATATTCTGGGCTCTTAACTATTGTGGTGTTATTCTTGTTCTTCCTGCCTAACTGGTGTGTCACTACACCTTTACTGTTTCATTCTTATACATTTATGACATATACCTATGATCCAATGTATTTAAGCTTACCTTTTGAGTATGATTTTGCCAACTTCATGTTTACATGAGTTTCTTTAGTTCTCCAATTAATGATATTAGTTCTGAGACTAGTTATTTTGAATAATATGAATCCTCTTAGGGATTAGCTTAATGTATTATAATTTGTTTCATGTATGTTGTTTTTCTAATTCTGAACTTGTCCTGAATTTACCAATCTTTTCTTTCACTCATGTACCCTGATAACTTGTCCTTTAGTATGTCTTTCATTCATTTGGATTCCATATGATTATTTGACTTTTTGCCTTCATAGCATGTCTAAATGTTGTCCATAATTGAACAAAGCTGTCCTTAATGCTCACATGAACACTTAGCCTAATTAGTCCTTGTAGACTTTAACATATTAAGTACTATGCATTTGAGCATGAACAACTTTGCAAATCTTGCCAATTTATTTTCTTAGATCCTTCAATGTAATTCTGCCTATATGTTCAAACCTTGTCGTCTACTATTCTATGTTTTGCACTCTGTTATGTTGGCTTACTAAAACCAAATATGTTTTAAAATCTGTCTATTAACCATTGCCTCCTTCTATGTGCTGCTTATGATACTTTAAATCCGCCATTCGTAGGTACTTTAGGTTCTGTCCTTAACCTCTCCAATGTGAGCACTGCTCGGGGTCCATGTGAGACCCTTGTGAACTCTGACACACTGGGGTTAGGTTTCTAATCTCTTTTGAATGGTTTCTGAGCATTTGTTCTCTAGTGTGAGCATTTCCCTGGGTTCTTGAAGCCCTTCGGAACTTTGACACACTAGATATTTGGGTTTCTGTGTGCTATGGGTGAATCCTTCACCACTGATTGTTCTGTACCTGTGAGAATGAGCCTTGGAGATGTTATGGGTTGAAGGCCTGGGTTGCCTAGGTGTATTTGGGCCTATTGCAAGCTCTCTATAACTTATTTTATTCTATAACTCATTCATTAACCTGGTCTATAATAATTTTGTAACAAACATTTCTAGGGTATTTAGTAAAAATTTGGAAGGGTTTCTTATTTTTCACTTGCAAAGTCGGGTAGAAATCCGGCCTGTAGGGTCTCTATTTGTGCTGTTGGTCCTGCTTATAAGTTTCATATCATGTTTGCTGAAACTTTATAGGTTTTATATTGTGTTTACATGCTGGAAATCCTGCCTATAGGACTAGTATTGTGATATGTTGGAAATCCTGCCTTCAGGTGTATCAATTTGTCCAGTAATTATGTGTTAGCAACCATGCCTATAAGACCAATACTTGGTTTAATTGTTTTCTGGCTCAATGTGTATAAATTCCTGCTCATATGCTGCTTAATGATAGAAATCATGCCTATAGGATTAAAATCAGTTAAATTCTAGAAACCATGGCTATAGGAAATATAATAATCAAGTTCAACTTACAGCATATTCAAATTTGTTTATGTAGAAATCATGCCTATAGGATTAAAATCAGTTCAATTCTAGAAATCATGCCTCTAGGAAAGATAATAATCAAGTTCAACATAAAGCATATTCAAATCTGCTCATGTAGAAATCATGGCTATAGGTTTTAATTAATTGTCACACTCGCCTATCTAATATGCATGTCTATAATGGCAGTTCAAAGGTATAACTCACGCTCATAGGGGTAATTATCATGTGTGATAAATCGTAAACTAAAACTCTACATAGTGTTTTGTTAAATACCACTAGAAAGCATGCCTATAGGAGTAACTAATAATTCTGGGCATTTTTTTTGTTTTCAACTGCTAGGTAAGTCACCTAGATAACCTGCCTATAGGTTTAAACAATTTTAATTGAAACTATTACATAATTACCTAGAGGTACTTTTCATAAACTGTAAGCATGTTTAAAATCTAGAATCACATAGAAACCATGTCTATAGGATTCAATAGCCTTAACAGTTAAAACTGCCAATACACCATGTGTTCGCGTGCATTTGCTGCCTTATGTGTGGGGGCTGAATTGAGCCTTTATCTTCTCCTGTATGAAAATTCCAATATGTTTTGTATGTCATTTAGTTTTACAATTTTGAGAAACCTAAGTTGAGTCTAGAACTATCCAAAAATAGAGGTCCCAATGCCTCCAGGACCATAGGTAAGGGATGAGTAGTGCACGCATAGGACACGAGTTAGAATTGATTAGCGCACTTTAGGTAACCCAAAGATAGTAATCGGGTAACAGGAGATGATAGACTGTGCCCGCTGAATAATATGAGTAACACCCCCGTCATGGGGGAGTTATGAAATATTATTTATGTTGCACAGGGTGATCCTATAGGCTAAAAGACTTAGGACCCCCATCCCTATTAAACCATTCCTCGCTTTTCTAGTTTAGACTAATTCGCATAAGTTAAGTTCGGCCAGGACCCACCGTTGTGGACCTCGAGGGTTGCCTAACACCTTCCCCTCAAGGTAATTTTGAGCCCTTACCTGATCTCTGGTGATGCAAACTGGTATAATCTGAGTTATTTGCTATAGGTGCCCTAACACACCTTAATTTGTTAGGTGGCGACTCTCTAACAACCAATTCCTTTTCCCTTCTCTCAAAAGGAGTTGTCAAATGTCGAAACACGATTTTGTGAGAAAAAAAAGGGGGAGGGGAGGGGGGGCGACATATCGTATTTAGAAAACAAAGCAAGTAGCAAGTAGTCACACAATACTTATTACCTCAAGCTAAGGTTAGACACAACACTTACCTCGACTTCACAAGCCACTCACTGCTCCAGTACAACTTTTCCTTCAGAATACCCGTTCACCACCGAGTCTGGATGTGCAATTAGTTTTGGAATCCGACCCCGATTGAGGTCAAGTTCCCCCAAATTTTAGAATACCTAGCTTCTACCCAAAATCCCCAAATTCCACCATGAAAACCTAAGATTTCTAGGTTAAACCTTTTTATAAAGAGTAAAAGATTGGAAGGAAGGAGTTAATGAATACTTACCTATGATTTTGGGAGGAAAAATCCTTGAGAAAATCGCTCTAGGTCATCTAATCCTTTGAAAATAAGAAGAAAAGGGTTGGAGTTTGAATTAAATGAACTCACTGCCCGACCTTCGCACCTACGGTACTTGGGCCGCATCTGCATGTGCGGACAGGAGGTCCGCTTTAGCAGAATGGGATTGGGCCTTTGGGGTCGCATCTGCGGACGGGTTTATGCTTCTGCGGTCCCGTTCCTGCGATGAGGAGTCTGCATCTCCAGAAAATGGGAGCTGGCCTGGGCCACATCTGTGGGCTGTCACTCGCACATGTGACCAAAAACTCGCAGGTGCGGGCACACCAGATCAGGTGCACCAGCAGCCCTTGTTGAGAGTTAACTCAACTCGCGCATCGCCCGGATGGTTCCCCATCCCTCGGGGCTCCAAACCAAGCATGCACACAAATGTAAGAACATCCTACGAACTTGCTCGTGCGATCAAATCACTAAAATAACACCTAAACTACAAATTTAGCATCAAAACTCATGAATTCCTCAAGAACATTTCAAATTCACTATCTTATCAACCGGATGTCCGAATCACGTCAAATCAACTCCAGTTTCCACCAAATTTCACAAACATGACTTAGTTACTATAAAAAACTTGTACCGGACTCCGGAACCAAATTACAGGCCCGATACCAACGAGTTCAAGCATTAATCAATTCTTTAAATCCTTTAAATTTCAGACTTACAATTTTCATCAAAAATTTATTTCTCGAGCTAGGGACCTCGGAATTTGAGTCCGAGCATACGCCCAAGTCCCATATTTTACTACAGACCTCCCTGGACCATCGGAATACGGGTTCAGATCCGTTTACTCAAAAAGCTGACCAAAGTCAACCAAAAATCAAATTTTAACTCTGAAAAACCATTATCTCATATATTATCACATAAAATCTTTCCGGATTCACGCCTGGACTGCACATGCAAATCGAGATGAATAAAAATAATGGTTAAGGCTAACGGGTCCAAAATGGAGTCTTAAATCATAAGATGACCCTTTGGGTCATCACATAAATAAAAATATCATTTGTGCATAAAAACAATTATCTAACATTATAAAGTACATAAACATTATTTTGACATAAATAATGTAACTATAAATACGTATAGGCCATTAATGTAAATTTGCAATTTTAGCCTTTAAAAATGCGTAATTATGACAAATATGTTAAAAATATTTAAAACCTAATATGGGTGTAAAGGGTGAATTAGATGATAAAATTATCATAAAATAATTGGTGTGGTAATTAATGAGCATCTATTTAAAAAACATGCAGGAATAAATTGATTTAAAACCTTTAAAATTATAGAAAATTATGAAAAATGCTAGTATATGTCTATAAATCAAGTGATGGTGCATATGCACTATTTTTAAAGTATACATATATATTTTAAAAATATGACGGGAAAATTGGGTATCAACAGCTGCCCCTCTTGCCCGGGAAGGATGAAAAAGTTGTCCGATAAAGAAATGATGATCGATATTGACCGAATGGAGTGATTTGAAAAATATAGGCCACACTCTAGTTTCTGAGCTGCCTACATGTCCCTGGTTTTATAGGAATCAGGCCATGTGTAGTTCTGGATCCAACGGTGGAACGAACTGATAGAGTTGTTGTAAGAACAGACAAAATGCTCTGGATGAGACAAATCGGGATTGAGAATGGTTATGGATACTTGAGTAGATATCAGATGAGAATGGAAACGGATGATGATCGGTTACGTTTGAATTAATGAAAATTGGACCAAAGATTGCTCCCGTTAAGATAACGGTTACTCACTGGTCATATAGATTATTGTATAAATTTAAACATGATGAAAATTACCTTCGACCATGGAGATTGTCATTGGACAGTGAGGATGACGTCCTTAGACCATGACGTCCCGGGCCATGAATTGCGGTGAAGGATTCGTAGGCCATGAAATGATGTTCTCGGGCTATGAAGATGGTGCCTCTGAATTATAACGCCTTTGAATAATGATGTGGAACATTAAGAGATTCTCCAACCATGGCATGGTGTCTTCCGACTATGAGGATGATGCCTTTGGACTATGACGCATTCGAAAAAATTAGCTATATTTCAGTCCATGATATGCATAGGCATGATGTTTGAGATAAGACAAGACATAACTTAGTCTTGTGTAAGATCGGAGGCAGAGCTTAGCCCCGAGAGAAGATAATAATGCAAGGTTTTTGGAATAGAGCAACATTTGTGGTTATGCAAGGAGAGACAATGCTTAATCTCGTGCAAGATTGGAGACAATGCTTAGTCTCATGTAGTAGGAAAGGCAGAGCTTAGCCTTATGAAATTAAGGAGGCAGGGCTTAGCCTCATGCAAGACTGGAGACAGTTCTTAGACTCATGAAAATGGGGAAGCCAATGCTTAACCTTATGCAATTAAGGAGCCAGATCTTAGTCTCATCAAGATTTGAGACACTGCTTAGTCTCATGCAAATGGAAGGCAATGCTTAGCCTTATATAATTAAGGGGCAAGGTCTTAGCATCATGCAAGATTTGAGACAGTGCTTAGTCTCATGCAAATAGGATAGGCAATGCTTAGCCTTATGCAATTGAGGGGGCAGGGCTTATCCTCATGTAGGATTTGAGACATTGCTTAGTCTCATGCAAATTGAAGGCAATGCTTAGCCTTATGTAATTGAGGAGGCAGGGCTTAGCCTCATGCAAGATTTGAGACAGTGCTTAGTCTTATGAAAATGGAAGGAAATGCTTAGCCTTATGCAATTGAGTAGACATGGCTTAGCCTTATGCAAGACTTGAGACGATGCTTAGTCTCATGCAAATGGAAGGCAATGCTTAGCTTTATGCAATTGAGGAGGAATCGCTTAGCCTCATGCAAGACTTGAGATGATGCTTAGTCTCATGGAAATGGAAGGTAATGCTTAGCCTTATGCAATTGAGGAGGCGGGACATAGCCTCATGCAAATAAGGAGGCAGGGCTTAACCTTATGCAATATTTGAGACAATGCTTAGTCTTATGAAAATGGAAGGCAATGCTTAGCCTTATGCAAATAAGGAGGCAAACTTAGCCTCATGCAAGTTTTGAGACAGTGCTTAGTCTCATGCAGGGGGAAGGAAATGCTTAGCCTTATGCAATTGAGGATGCAAGGCTTAGCCTCATGCAACGTTTGAGTCAGTTCTTAGTCTCATGCAAATGGAAGGAAATGCTTAGCCTTATGCAATTGAGGAGGCATGGCTTAGCCTCATGCAAGACTTGAGACGATGCTTAGTCTCATGAAAATGGAATACTTAGACTTATGCAATTGAGGAGGCATCGCTTAGCCTCATGCAAGACTTGAGACGATGCTTAGTCTCATGAAAATGGAATACTTAGCCTTATGCAATTGAGGAGGCATGGCTTAGCCTCATGCAAGACTTGAGACGATGCTTAGTCTCATGCAAATGGAAGGAAATGCTTAGCCTTATGCAATTGAGGAGGCATGGATTAGCCCCATGCAAATAAGGAGGAAGGGATTAGCCTCATGCAAGATTTGAGACAGTGCTTAGTCTCATGCAAATGGAAGGCAATGCATAGTCTTATGCAAATAAGGAGGCAGGGCTTAGCCTCATGCAAGTTTTGAGACAGTGCTTAGTCACATGCAGGGGGAAGACAATGCTTAGCCTTATGTAAATAAAGAGGCATGGCTTAGCCTCATGAAGAACTTGAGACAATGCTCAGTCTCATGCAAATGGAAGGAAATGCTTAGCCTTATGCAATTTAGGAGGCAGGGCTTAGCCTCATTCAAGATTTGAGACAATGCTTAGTCTCGTGCAAATGGACAAGTAGTAAGTAAGGGCAGAGTTTTTCTTAGCTGGAGATATATTTGCTACTGGAGGCTTTGTCTTTGTGAAGATAATGATTCTAAGGTGTCCGTGTACTTGTGGTTATTCCTTGTTCCTGCATCTAAGAAAAAATGTGAGTGTTGCGGGGGAGTTTGGTTCGTGCCTTTGTATGCTTTCTTTGCTCTGCCCCATACTAGAGTCATGTTCGAGTCACCATGGGTAGCATTTGGCTAAGAAATAAAACTAAAGTTTTCAAAAATATGTATGCATAGTTATTCGAAACATAATAATATGCGATTTTATAAGAAAAATCGATCAAATGAACCAGTAACTATGACATTATTAGAGACATTGCAACTTTCTTGACATAGAATTTTTAGGTCCCTCCTCAAAATTCTGCCCCAGTTATCAAGATGAACTTCTGGCTATTCCGCGTACGGTGTCGTTGTCTGAGCTTGCTTCGGATTTGAGGGTCCTCCTTAAATTCTTCCCTAGTTTCTGATGATGGGAAAAATAAAATTTCATTGGATTATGACCAAACCCACAGGGCTGCCTACTTATCCCCTCTTAAACAGGAATCAGGTCAAGCGTAGTTCAAATACATCATATGAAGAAATGTAAATATTTTACCCATAGTATCTTTTGACTGCGTCTGAGTTGATGGGCTTTGCCCAAATTTCTCCATCCATTTCTGCAAGTATGAGTGCTCCTCCTGTTAGTACCTTGTGAACCATATAAGGCCCTTGCCAGTTGGGTGAGAATTTCCCTTTGGCTTCATCCTGATGTGGAAAGATCTGTTTCAGCACCAACTGTCCCGGTGTGAAATGTCTAGATTTGACCCTTTTGTTGAAAGCTCTGGACATTCTGTTTTGATAGAGTTGACCATGACATACCACATTCATTCTTTTGCCGTCTATGAGGGCTAATTTCTCATAGCAGCTTCTTATCCATTCTGCATCACTGAGTTCAGCTTCTTGTATGATTCTCAAAGATGGAATTTCTACCTCGGCGGAGATGACGTCTTTGGTACCGTTGACCAATAGATAAGGAGTTGCCCTGGTTGATGTGTGAACTGTAGTACAGTATCCCAATAAGGAGAATGGTAACTTCTTATGCCACTTGTGATTCTATACCATCTACCTTAGTATCTTCTTGATGTTCTTGTTGGCGGCCTCCATGGTTCCATTCATTTGAGGCCTGTATGATGTGGAATTATTGTCGCGCCCTCTTTTTTCTCACGAAATCGGGTTTCGATATTTGACAACTCCTTTTGAGAGAGTAGGGAAAAGGAATTGGTTATTAGAGTCGCCACCTAACAGATTAATGTGTGTTAGGGCACCTATTGCAAATAACTCAGATTATACCAGTTTGCGTCACCAGAGATCAGGTAAGGGCTCAAATTACCTTGAGAGAAAGGTGTTAGGTACCCCTCGAGGTCCACAACGGTGGGTCCCAACCAAACTTAAATTATGCGAATTATTCTAGGAAAGCGAAGAAAACTATTTAATAAGGGTGGGGGTCATAAATTGTTTAGCCTATAGGATCACCCCGTGCAACATAAATAATACTTTGTAACTCCCCCAAGATGGGGGTGTTACTCATATTATCCAGCGGGAACAAATTATCATCTCATGCTACCCGATTACTATCTTTAAGTTGTTACCTAAAGCACTCTAGTTGATTCTAATTCGTTTCATGTGCGTGCACTACCCGTCCTTTACCTATGGCCCTGGAGGCATTAGGGCCCCTATTTGGGATGGTTCTAGACTAAACCTAGGTTGCTCAAAATTGTAAAATACTAGGCGATAGGCAAAACAATTAAGACTTCTCAAATAAAAGCAGATATGGGCTCATATTTACCTCCGCACATAAAAAACAAATGCACGCAACTAAGTAGCAGGTTTTATTAATCATGAAGTCGTATAGGAAGGAAATCTATATAAGAAATAGGCGAGCAATAGTGTGCAAAATCAGTTTTAATGTGAGTGTGAGGACCTACTATTTTCCTACTCATTTTATTCGGTGCTATATCTGAGCATTTCATGCGTTAGTGAATAATAGTAAATCATAATCCTATGTTCATAATTATTGTTCAATTCTATAGGCATGTTGTCTAAGTGATGGATGGTGATAATCGTATTTAGAATCATTTAATAGAGTCCTATAGGCATGATTTCTATGAGTGAACCGATTTTAATCCTATAGGCATGATTTCTATCATTGGAATGATTCTTAATCCTATAGGCATGTTATCTATTATTAAGAAGATTCTCAATCCTATAGGCATGTTATCTATTATTAAACAGTATTTAAGCAGGAATTCATACATGTTGCCCGAAAACAGTTAAACCAGATATTGGTCCTATAGGCATGATTGCTAACACATATTTATTTGACAAGTTGATGTACCTAAAGGCAGGATTTCTAACAAGTCATGCGAAGGACCCAAAAGAAAATAAGAAACCCTTCCAATTTTACTAAATGCCCCAGAATTTGTTTATTACAAAATTATTACAGACCAGGTAAATAAATGAATTACATAATAGTAATGAAATAAACTATAGAGAGCCTTTTATAGGACCAAATAAACCTGGGCAGCCCAGGCCTTCAAATCATATCATCTCCAAGGCTCATTTCACAGGTACAAAATAGTCAATGGTGAGTGATTCACCCATAACACACATAAAACCCAGGTTTCTAGCGTGTCAAAGTTCCCAAAGGCTTCAAGGACCCAGAGCAATGTTCACACTAGAGAACCAAATACTCAGAAGTTATGTGAAGGAGACTAGAAACCCAAACCCCTGTGTGTCAGAGTTCATAAGAGTCTCATAGGGACCCCGAGCAGTGCTCACACTGGAGAGGTTGAGGATAGAACCTAAAGGACCTAAGAGTAGGAGTTTAAAAAAATAGCAGAATGTAAAAGTAGGAGGGACAGATTTAAAACAGATTTTGAGTTTCAGAAGAAAGCTATTATAATAGAGTTTAAGACACAGAATATGTAGACAGGATTTTACTAAGAAAATAAGCAAGGTTTGCAAAGTTGTTTATGCAAAGCACATAATTTTTAATAAGTCAAAGTCTGGAAAAGTCTAGTTAAGCTAACTGTACATGCTGGCATTTAGGGCAGTGTTGTTTAATCACATAAACATTAGACAATGTATTAGGGCAAGCAATCAGATAATCACATGAAGCCAAAGGGATGCAAGACACATTAGAAAGCAAGTTGTCAGAGCACATGAATGACAGGGAAAGGTTAAAAAACAATACAAATCTGTAAAGTTTCAGGATTGATTACCTAATTAACATACTAGTAGTATCGTAAAGATGCTAAGTTCAGGACAGGTTCAGAACTAGCAAAACAACCTACATGAAACAAGTTAAAAGACATTAAGTTAACGTCTAAGAGGATTTATATTATTCAAAAACAACCAATCTCAGAGCTAACAGTATCAATTATAGGACTAGATGAACTCATAGAAACATAAAGGTGGTAGAGTCATGCTCATAATACTTTAAACATGATGGATTGAATACACAAGTTATGAAAAGATAGAAGATAAAATGAAAAGGGATAGTCACTCACCAGTTAGGCAGGAAAGCAAGAAAATACACCACAATAGTCGAGTCCAGAATTAATTGGCTTTGGTTTTTAGCCGGCCAAGATCAGAAGCAAACGAACAAAGAGAATCAGAATTTAACCCTAAGTTTTGAATAAGAGTATTGATAGTTCCAGTCTGCCTAAAGGGGAAAAGGGAAGGGGTTTAAATAGTGTAGGAACTAAATACATAAACATGGAAAGTAATTAATTCAAACGATCAGTAAAGAAGAAAATTTTTGAAACCCTAGTTTTTAGGTAATCCCCACAAAATCGGCAGAAAATGAAGACAATCAACTACATATTGCATGTGATGAACATAGACAGGAAATTATTCAAAAGAAACACATAATCGAACCAGATCTGATCCAAATGAAAAGGGTCTGAAACCCTAATTTAGGGTAAGTAAAAGAAATCGGCAAAAATAAGCAGATTTATGCATAATAGGACGACTATAGGTAGGATAGTACTTAAAACTAAAGCTTGAACCAGTTTTGGTTCGAACCAAAAGAGGGTCTGAAAACCCTAATCTTAGGGTTAAGTATGAATCAGCGAGAGATATAAAAAATAATCGTACTTACAAAGAGCAAGTGATGAACACAGATGGAATAAACATCAAGTTAAGGATTTGAACCAATTTTGGTTCGATTCTTACAAGATCTGCTTACCATATTAGGAAAGCAATTATGTAACTCCATAAATGGGTAACCAATAGAGAGGAGGGGTCAATAAGGTAAGGAAATCGTTGATTGATTCCATTTTTGGGTTAGAATTAGAGGGGTAGTGAGTGACGACACTAGGGTTTACAGAGGAGAGGAAAAGGTTCGAGAGAGTTCAAGAAAGGCGGGGTTGGGATAAAGGTATCTAGGGTTTGGGGATAAGTAGGTTAATTATAAGGGGGGGAGTGATATGAGTCGTTGATCTTAGAGATCAACGGTTGTGTTTTAAAAGGGGTTCGAGCGGTTCCGGACTGGGTTAGGGGGTTATTGATTGGGCTTAAGTGATGGGAAAAGGATTTGGGTAGGTGTTTTAGGTAAATGGCTAAGGGGCTGGTAGTCCAGGTCCGAAATTGGTGAATTTAGGGACTATTAGTTAAATACCCAATTTAATTAATAAAATAAAATGTAAAAAATGATAAATAAAATAGTGAAAATATTATTTGTGCATAAAAATGATTAATAACAATTACTTATTAATATAATAGCATAAAAAGTTATTTTTTGCATAAATAAAGTGATTAAGTATATAAGGGTTATTATTGCAAATATACCATTTTAGCCTAAAGATGCAAATATAATTATAATAAATACATCAAAGATATTTAAAGCTTAATATGGATATAAATGATGAGGTTAGATGATAAAATTATCCTAAAAATTATTTGTGATGCAATTAATAATTATTTATATAATAAAGATATGGGAATAAGTTGATTTAAAAATCTTTCAAAATTATGAAAAAATTAGGAAAAATGCTTGATGATGCTCATGCACTATTTTGAAAGTATATATTTATATTTGAAATATATGAGGGAAAAATTGGGTATCAATAATTATTGTGCTTGATTTTGAAGGTTTCACATATGGCTTTCATCAAATCACTGTTGAGATTGGCGGCATTGTCAGTGATGATGGATTCTGGAACCCCGAATCCACAAACAATATGATCCCTGATGAAATCTGCGATGACTTTCTTGGTTACAGCTTTGTAAGATGCAACTTCAACCCATTTTTTGAAAGAGTCGATGGCCACTAGAATGAAACTGTGCCTGTTTGAAGCGGTGGGTTAGATTGGACCGATGACATCCATTCCCCAGGCAGCAAAAGGCCAAGCTGCACTTGTTGCATTGAGTTCATTTGGCGGTACCCGTATCATAGCTGCGTGTATCTGGAACTGGTGGCATTTCTGGACATACCAGATGCAGTCTGTTGCCATAGTCATCCAAAAGTATCCGGCTATGAGTATCTTCTTTGCTAGGACAAAACCATTCATATGTGGGCCACAGGTCCCGACATGTATCTCTTCAAGTAATTTGGAGGCTTCTTTAGCGGTTTCAGAATCTCCCAAGTTGACCACCTTTGTCTCGTCCAAGTTGGACTTAGGTTTGTTCTCAAAATTATCAACTTCCCTGACGATTTCCTCAAGTATCACATCTTCTTCTTCTATCTATTCCGAGTCACTATCCTTATGCTGCGTTATCTCATTATATGTCACAGTCGTTGGTTCATCAAGGTAAGAAATAGTAATGTTGTAGAGAGAAAGATACAAAAGATAATAATAATAATAATAAAGCATCAAATTGTTGATAAATGTTGAAACGTTAAACAAAGTAATTTTTTTAACGACTTCAAACAATGTTTTCCAAAGCAAAATACTGAAAGGAAAGAAAGATGTTTTGTGACGACCCGACCGGTCATCTTAAGAATTTACGCCACGATCCCCTGTTAACTGTTTTACCCAAGTCTAATTCTGCTTAATTGAATTGCCGGGACGTTTGGTTTTAAGTTTCAGAGAGTTTTGGGATATTTAGACCCTAAATGAGAGCTTAAGTGTTGGAAAGTTTCCCGTAGTTGGAGCAGTGTGAAGACATCCTCGGAATGGAAATCCGACGATTCTGTTAGATCTGTTAGGTGATTTTGGGATTGGGAGCGTGTTCGGAATGTATTTTGGAAGTCCGTAGCTCATTTAGGCTTGAAATGCCGAAGTTTGAATTTTTGGAGTTTCCGGTCCGTTAGTGAATTTTTGATTCGAGGGTCGGAATGGAATTCCGGAAGTTTTAGTAGTTCCATCATGTCATTTGGGATGTATGTGCAAAATTTGAGGTCATTCGGGGAGTCTTGGGCCAGTGGTCGCTGGTGCGACATGGGTTTCGCAGGTGCGGGACCGCAGGTGTGGCCCCAGTGCAACTTTAATGAATTTTGCACCTGCGATGATTTTCTGCAGGTGCGGTGATCAAGTCCGTAGGTGCGGATTGCCTGGGTATTTTATTCCAAAAATTCGAGAGTTCATCTCATTATTCTAAAAATCGGGTAAGAGCTCAAGAAGTGGCGATTTTCTGTGGATTTCAAAGAGGAGGATCATAGGTAACATTTACTAATCCTAATTCATTGTTAGACCATTAATTCCCATTGTTTTCTTTAGTTTAATTATCAAAAATGGGGTAAAACCCATAGGAAAGGGATGAGATTTCCCAATCCGAAATTCTGGAAAATTGCGAGGTTTTTGGCATCGAATTTTGATTGTTTCTAGTTAAATGAGTTCGTGAGTGAATGGGTGTCCGGAAAATATGACTTTTACCCGATTCCGAGTCGTGGGCCCGAGGGGCGTTTTGGTCATTTTATATAATTTCGCGCCTTAGCTTGAATTAAACAGTATAATCTGTTGCAGGAGATGTTATTTACGATATGTAATTGAATTGTATAGATTTGGGCCATTTGGAGTCGGATACTCGTGGCAAACGTGTGGTTTCAAGTTGATTTTGAGCCGGTTCGAGGTAAGTGGCTTGTCTAACTTTGTGTGGGGAACCTTTCCCCTTAAGATGTGATATTTGGTAATTGAATCCCTGGTGCGTGAGGTGACGAGTGCGTACCTGTGCAAATTGTTGAAAAATCCGGTTTTACTTTAAATATTTAGACTGAGTTTCTTTCTTACCTTCTTTATTCTTCTTGCAATTATAGTCTATGTTAGCTTAGAAAATCATGCCTAGTTGCCTGAATAGCTTATTTGCTTAAATTGCCTTAATTGCACTACGTGAGGTACGTTAGACTAGAATTACCTTTTGCCTTGTATTTATGCACTCTAATTTTTAACGTCTTCTTGTTGTGGCTGTGTATTTATTTTGGGACTACGGGACGGTATCCCGGGAGATCCCCCTGCATATTTACTTTGGGACTACAGGACGGTATCCCGGGAGCTCCCCCTGCATATTTACTTTGGGACTATGGGACGGTATCCCGGGAGATCCCCCTGCACATTGATATGATGGACTACGGAATGGTATCCCGGGAGATCCTTCGGATATACATATGATGGACTACGGGACGGTATCCCGGGAGATCCTTCGGATATACATATGATGGACTACGGGACGGTATCCCGGGAGATCCTTCGGATATACATATGGACTACGGAACGGTATCCCGGGAGATCCTTCGGATATACACATGATGGACTACGGGACGGTATCCCGGGAGATCCTCCGGATATACATATGATGGACTGTGGGACGGTATCCCGGGAGATCCACTAGACAATTGAGAAAAGGACTACAGGACGGTCTCCTGGAAGATCCTCATTGTTACCTTTGTTATCGGGTTGTTTATATTCCGCGTTTACTCTATTCTTGTGTTGTTGTTATTGCCTTGTTTGACCTGTCTTATTCCACTGTTGTACTCATTATTACCGCCGATTTTCATACTGTAAATTCCTATTATATTGTTTGACCTCAGTAGGGCCCTGACCTTCCTCGTCATTACCCGACCGAGGTTAGGCTTGGCACTTACTGAGTACCGCTGTGGTGTACTCATGCCCTTTCCTGCGCATGTTTTTCATGTGCAGATCCAGGTACCTCCACTCAGGCGTACTATCCCGGAGGTTGAGAGATACATCAGAGACTTCGAGGTACATCTGCCGCGTCCGCAGACCAGGAGTCTCTATCTTATTCCAGCTTTTGTGAAAAGTTTATTCCTTCCTTACAGTTGTATAGACATTCTGGAGTTAGAGCAGTGTATTATATTCTATTAGCCTGTGTTTCCCGTGAGTTTTCGGGTTTTGGGGTGATGTTGTATATTGCCATATTGTTTTGAGTTGTATATGCCAAGTGGCATTTATATACAATCTTTCTCTTAGAGTGTTCAACTTTCTTTTATTTACTTATTTCCACAATTTTGTTGTTATTCCACATTGTTAGGCTTACCTAGTCATAGGGACTAGGTGCCGTCACGACATGTTCACGGAGGGTGAACTGGGGTCGTGACATGTTTTTAAATAAAAATTCTCATAAGAATTGTCTTCAAAATGAATGACACTAGCAGTCATGCTACACCGGGACACGTTTGGCCCTGGATGGTGTGGCGGTCCAATTTCTGAGAACTTGTCCCTTCTCCACTGTCTTGATGATGAGGCCTTATTCTTCCTCCTCCTCAACTATCACACTGCAATCCATGTCTTCATCTTCCAAGAACAAGTTCCTTAGACCAGCTAGAGCTTCATCTTCTTCTGATCCCATATTATGTCAGCTTGATGAAATGATTGGCTCAAATGCTGTACCCGCTCCTCAAGAGGGTAGTAAGGACCAGGTCATGGCGCCGACCAATCGTGATATTCCTGCCAGGTATACTGATATCCAATCCCAAAGGTTATGTCGTGACGCTTTAGCTGTATTAGGTTGGTAATGCCCTGGAGGTTCTTCCCGAGTCCTTTACCGGGTTCATACCCTGACCATGCTAGTATGCTTTCTGTATTGCTGCTCCATCACTTGTCTTTCTCAATTGCGTTGACGTGCTCGATGCAGTGATAAGTCTCCCCACCTAACTTCCTTTTATTTTCCACGTCAGGAACAATTTGGTTGGTATAAATGGGATTACTCTTGTCTCCATGAATGATCACTTCCTGATGTTTCCATTCGAACTTTACAGCCTGGTGCAAAGTAGAATCCACGGCCCCGGCGGCATGTATCCAAGGTCGTCCCAACACCAGATTTTATGAGGCGGATATGTATAGCACTTGAAAATTCAACATCGAACTAGGTCAGAGCCATTTGTAAGCATAGATTGGTTTCCCAAATTATGGCCCTTTGAGAACCATCGAAAGCCTTCACATTCATAGTCCCTGCTCGTATTTCATGCAAACCTTTACCCAACATTTTTAGAGTTGTCAGCGGATAGATGTTGAGACTGGACCCTCTGTCTATAAAAACCCTGGCAATGAACTTATCCTCGCACTGTACCATGATGTGCATCGCGTTATTATGGCTTAATCCTTCTGGTGGTAATTCGTCTTCATGAAAGGTGATCTTGTGGCTCTCCAGTACTTGCCTACCATGTTAGCCATCTCCCCGCTGGTGATATTGTTAAGCACGTAATCTTCATTCAATACCTTCATCAAGGCATTCCTATGTGCCTCGGAATTCTGCAGCAACGATAGGAAGGATATCTGAGCAGGAGTTTTGTTCAGATGGTATACCACATAATATTCCCTTGTTTGCACCTTTCTCCAAAGACCATCCGGACCAATTTCAATGATGGGTTGTTTGGCAACAACTTCTCTACTTATTCCTCCCAAATTCTCAAGTGTATAAATTATGCTAGTCCTGGTCATCCCTTGTGCCGCACCAGATTCTTATATTTTTGCTTTTCCTTTCCTCCTGGCTTCTGCAACATAATCCCAGGGTACGACATTGGACTTAAAAGGCGGTGTGGATGCTACCGTCACAGTGAAGGGTGTGGTTACTTTTGCTTCAAACGGAGTAGGTGCAACTGCAGGTGTTGGTACTTCAATTTTGAACGGAGTCGATGCGGCTACCTCAACTTGGACTGGTGGCTGTATCTGTACCACAATAGGAGTGAGAATGAATGCAGGTTTCTTAGGATCATCCCCTTCTCGAATAAGTCCAAATGAACCTTCCGGGTCCCATTCTTCATCAGTCTCTATCACATTTACTCCTTCGCTCCTATGATCCGAGAGAGGATTGTTGTGGACGTTAGGTGTGGCCTCCTTTTATTTTATGACCTCGGTATCAATCAATGTCTGGATTTTGTCTTTCAAAGTGTGACATTTATCGATGATATGACCTTTCATTCCGGAGTGGTCGACACATGTTTGTTTGGATTGACCCATTGAGAGGAGTTTTCCATGGCAACAACGGGAATAGGGGTAACATATCCAACAACTTCCAGTCTTTCGTAATTGATCGATGGGTTCATCAATAGGGGGTATTATGTGGGTGGCCTGCAGTTAACGTTTGGTCTGGGTTTCTGATAGTTTTGGCGGGCAGGCAGTGAGTGATAATATGCTGACTGGGTGTTATAAGTGTGGTTGGCAGTGGCGGGTTGTGGATATCTGGAAGGTGAAGGTTGATATGTAGGTGGAGGTTCTTGGTATATAAGAGGAGATTTTGGACCTTGGGATACAATCACGGCCCCTACTTCTTTCCTCTTTGATACGCCCCCTGACTGTAATGCTTTCTTTGTAGCTTGCAATTCCTTAAAATTAGTCACCATCCCGCTCTTGATCCCTTCTTCAATCCTTTCCCCTAGCTTGATGATGTCAGAGAAGTAGACAGATTTGGAATATAGTTTGTGTAGTTGCGTGGCCTTCTTCTTGAACAGTCAATATTCTTATAAGAGAGAAGAGAGCGGTTGAATCTTCTGCGAAATTAGAGGCACAAGATCTTTGATAGAGGGATTTGACCCAAGGTGTTCCTCTTCGAATCTTGCTCTTTGAAGAGCCTAGATTCGATTGTGACATTCCTTGTCACAACTTGATTTGAGTAGTTTTTTACGCATCGATCGAGGGATTGCTGAGATTTGGAGAATCCATGATTGCAATCTAAGTTTCCATGATTGAGGACGATTCAATCTGCTTCCCTTAATCGTAGTAACAACATCTTCCTTCTTTCCTTACTTTCCATTTCTAGTTCAGTGAAATCTTGCTTCCCTTGATTGTAGTAACATCATGTTTATGCTTTCTTTATTTGCAAATTCGAATCCAGTAGCAATCTTGCTGGCATCTCCATTTCTTTCCTTTTTGTTTGTCTTGTACATATAGGATAAGGTATTATTGTCATCATTGAAACTTAACCTTGGACCTATCAATCTCCCCCTTTTTGATGATGACAATCAAGAAGGAGTAAACAAAGTAATTTTAGAAACTTCCCTTGTTAGGGGTTGCTCCCCCTGAGTGGTTGCTTCCCCTGAGAGGATGTTGTTTCATTATGCTGTGCACATATCTCCCCCTGAGTTTTTACTCACTCATTTTCTCCCCCTTTGACATCAATAAAAAAAGGAATGAAAAAAAAACATAGAGCAATATAGAATATAATTGTGCATACTAAAAGATGGTTAGAGAACTAGAGCCTTCAGCAGAGGCTTAAGTTAGTACAAACAAAAAATAAATTTCTAAAGGCAGTCATCACAAAAAAACAGCAGAAAGAAACAAAGGATTGTTTGTCACAACATCACAATCAGAGATAATTAATTTCGTCCCAGAAAGTATTTGAGGGTGTTGATCACTCTGGTGCAAAATGAGTCATATGAGTTTTCAACATCCCTGACGAGCTTGTCCATCTTCTCAGTCATGGAATTGAAGGCCCTGGTTCCATGTCTCCTTGTAGCTCCTATGTCAATCCGAAGCTTGGCCACGTCTGAACCTGTCTCCTTAGTGACATCCCTGATCTAATCTACCTGTTCTTTCATCTCCACAAGCAGCAGCTTGACTCCATCAATGTAGTGTTGAATTTGTTGAAGGTTCTGAGAGGTAGTCGATTGAGAGACTGGTTGATCATCTTGGACATCAACTGGAACTGGAGCACTTTCAACCTTGGCTCACTAAACCCATCCATTCTTACCAAAAGAGTCCCATCATAGAAAAAGCAGTCTTATCATAAGTACTTGAGATGTGCTTGGGTGTAAAGGGTGCCAAGTTTACCTTCATAATTTCCAGGATATGAGAGATAAGAATACCATAGGTCAGACAAGTAGCATAAGAGGAAATATCCCTGATACTCTCAAGCATATACTAACGAATCCACACAAACCAATCAAGACACTTATTATTAACCAGACAATAGAGGATAAAGATATCTCTAGTGGATAAAGAACTTAGGGACCAAGACCTGGGAATGAGAGTGGTGGCAATCATGTGGGCCAAAACAAGGTGTTCAAATTTCTGATTTTTGTGGCCAATATCAGGGGGGCTATCAGATAGAAAATTGTTTGCTTCTTCAAGAGATACTTCAAAGTCTTTGGGCCAAGAATTTTGGACAAACACATCATACCCACTAAATTTGGCGGAAAAAATATTTTCAAATTGGTAGGAGTCCAACACAATTCTAGTTCCCAAAACCATAGATTCCAAGTCATCCTTATCATTCACAAATAGATTTGCATAAAACATTCTCACAGGTTCTTCATACACAAAATTTCCAAGAGTTTCAAACAAAGGGAAAAGGTGCTGAAAATCAAAAATCGCAGTCACATCACAATGAAGAATTTGCATAAGATAAAGACTTACAGATCGTCCATAAGCCATGAATTTTGACTTGCAGGACTCAAATCCTGCCTTTTCACTAGGCCCATAAAAGATCAACTTGTCCTCAGCACCAAATTCCAAGCATTCTACCTTGCCCTTCTTGCATGCAACATTTTTGGGGGTTTGCTCCAGGGGTCTCTTACCGGCCTTTTTCTGGCTTATAAAGTGATTTTCAGATGAAGCACTGATATCATTGTCTATTTTGAGAAAGTCTAATTCAATGGATGATTCCTACATCCACAGGCTCTTCTGTATTGAGAGGTTTCTGAAACCTACTGCTTCTCCTGGTTGCAAAGGAAGGGTTTCTTTTGGCCACAGTGAAATCGATTGTTTGGTACGGAATGAGAGGAGTATTTGGAGACGGAATGTTTCTAACAAGTATTTGAGAAAAGCGAAGGGGCATCTCGGTTACAGGAAGGGTCAAGTACAGACGGAGGTGATGGCTTAGAATGACTGCTTGGCGGTACAAGTAATAATTACACTTCCATAGAAAACGTAATTAATACACAGATAATTAAGGGAATAAAATATACTGAAAGCTTGTAAAACAATTTAGACACTTAGGGAAATATTTTGTTTCCAAATTTCACACAATGCCAATCTATCTTCGAAGAATGAAAAATCTTTCTTTCAAAAGAGGTTTAGTAAAAATATCAACACGTTGAGAATCAATACTAATAAACTCTAACGTAATATCACCTTTTGCAACATAATCACGAATAAAATGATGTTTAATTTCTATATGCTTTGCTCTAGAATGATGCACATAATTTTTAGATAAGCAGATAACACTAGTGTTGTTGCAAAAAATAGGAGTGGAAGTAAGAGATAAATCATAATCCAGAAGTTGATGCATAATCCATAAAACTTGTGTACAACAACTTCCAACAACTAGGTATTCTGCCTCAGTTGTTGATAGAGAAACACAATTTTATTTCTTTTTATGCCAAGATACTAAAGCATTTCCCAGCAATTGTCATGTCCAACTGGTACTTTTCCTATCAGTCTTGTCTCCTACAAAATCAGCATCTGAAAAGCCTCTTAAAGAGAAATTGTTAGTATGATCATACCATAGTCCTAATTTAGTAGTACCAATTAAATATCTAATTATGCATTTAACAACAGTAAAATGGGATTCCTTAGGAGCCGGCTGAAATCTAGCACATTTACATACACTAAACATAATATCTGGTCGACTTGTAGTTAAATAAAGTAGGGATCCAATCATTCCTCTATACATGGTTTCATCAACCATTTTTCCATTGATGTCTTCATCTAGCATGGTAGTTGGACTCATTGGGTGCCAATAGCCTTAGAATTTTCCATCCCAAACTTTTTGATAAGCTCCTTGATATACTTGGTTTGGCTGTTGAAAATTCCTTTAGAAGACTGCTTGATTTGAAGTCCAAGGAAGAAGGTCAATTCTCCCATCATGCTCATTTCAAATTCACCTTTCATGGAAAGAGCAAACTCTTCACAAAGAACAATATTAGGGCTACCAAAAATAATGTCATCTATGTAAATTTGAGTAATGAGATTACCTGAATTTGATTGCTTGATAAAAAGAGTTGTATCGATATTACCTCGTTTGAAACCTTGATTTGAAAAAAGAACTTAACCTTTCATACCATGCTCGAGGAGCTTGTTTGAGACCGCACAGGGCTTTAGTCAGCTTGTATACATGGTTTTGGAAAAGTGGCATCTGCAAAGCCAGGAGGTTGCTTCACGTATACTTATTCAGATATATAATTTGAATCCTTTGTGAGTGGCGAAGGCAAGTAGAATATGGATGGATTCAAGCCTTACCACAGGTGCAAAGGTTTCATCATAGTCTATTCCTTTTTGTTGAGAGTAACCTTGAGCCACTAGTCTTGCTTTATTTCGAATGACTTGTCATGATTCATCCAACTTATTTCTGAAAACCCACTTAGTTCCAACAACATAAGAGTTTTGAGGCTTTGGAACTAATTTCCAGACTTTGTTTTTCTCAAACCGATCTAATTATTCTTTCATAGCATTTATCCAATGAGAATCCTTTAGAGCTTCATCAACCTTCTTGGGCTCAATTTGAGAAATGAGAGCTACATGAGATTTGTTCTTTTGAGATCTCCTTGTGGTTATTCCCTCATGTAGATCTCCTATAATGAATTTGTGAGGATATCCTGGTTCATTCTTCCATTCATTTGGACTATTTACTGTAGAGTTCTTTTCGTTGGTAGTCGACTAATCTGGTTGGGATAAGTCAAGATCTTCTAGAGGACCTTCAGTTGGTTGAGCCTGTAGATTAGCTGACTCACTTTGATGATCCTTACCTACAATAACATACTTTAGAGCACAAGATATTTCCTCATCTTCAGGAATATTTGCATTCCTTGGGCGAGGGTTAGTATCAATAAAAACAACATGAATAGATTCTTCCACACATTAGGTTCTTTTATTATAAACTTCGTAAGCTCTACTTGAGGGAGAGTAACCAAGAAATATACCTTTACCACTCTTTGGATCAAACTTACCCACATTATCCTTTCCATTGTTATGAACAAAGCATTTGCATTCGAAAGGGTGTAAGTAGTTGATGTTTGGTTTCTTACCATTCCACAGTTCATAGGGTGTCTTTTTGAGAATAGGTCGGATAAGACATCTGTAATGATATGACATGTTGTACTCACAGCTTCTGCCCCAGTAATAATGAGGTAAAGAGTTTTCCACAATCATGGTTCTTGCCATATCCTGCAAGGTTCTGTTTTTACGCGCTACTACTCCGTTCTGTTGAGGAGATCTTGTTGATGAGAAATTATGGGACATTCCTTGATCATTGCGGAAATTTTCAAAAGCTCTGCTTTCAAACTTTTCTCTATGATCACTTCTGATGGTAGAGATGTAGTATTGTCACGACCCAAATTCCCAACATTAGGGATCGTGATGGAGCCTAACACCACACTTGCTAGGCAAGCCAATGTTAGAATTCGATTAGCTATTTTCCTTTGATTACTTACTTAAGCACAATAAAATAAATTTAAAGTAAACTAAGACTAATGGTTTCCAATGAATAACTCCAAGTGTAAATAAGTAAACCAATAAATAAACTAAGTCACGAACTAATCATATAAATAACTCTAAGCCTACCCCAGGGTCTGGTGTCACAATTCACGAACTTCTAAAGAGTACTACAAATAATGGTCGAAAAGAAATAAATATAACTGTTTTGAGAAAATATAAAAAAAACAGTCTCTACGAACCAAGAGAAGACTCTCGGGATCTGCGAAGGCAGGCAAATATACCTCGTGTCTCCAGATAATGGATAGTTGTCACTAAAAATCTCTACTGCTGGTCGGTACCTGGATCTGCACAAAAGAGTGCAGAGTGTAGTATCAGTACAACCGACCCCATGTACTGAGTAAGTGCCGAGACTAACCTCGACGAAGTAGTGACGAGACTAAGGCGGGCAATTATAACTTAACCTATAAAAAATATATAATAGAGCAGGGAAACAATTCTACACAAATAAGAAAGATCAACTGCAACAATCCATCAAATACTCAGTCGCCTATTCCATGCCTCAGTTGTAACCAAGATCTCACATAAATTTCCAAACTTTACTTTAAAATAACCGTATGTGCATAATATGAGAAACAATAGAGTAAAACAATACGTTTTCAAATATGTAAGTTTCAAATCCTTGAGTTTCAAAAACCAACAAAATATTTTTGAAATTCAGTAATACATAAGTATCATCTCTTATCACTGTCTTATTGCGGCGTGCAACCCGATCACACATGTCCACCCTTATCACTATCATTTATTTCCCCTGTTTACCCTTATCACTATCATTTATTTCCCATGTCCACCCTTATCACTATCATTTATTTCGCATGTCCACCCTTATCACTATCATTTATTTCGCCCGTCCACCCTTATCACTATCATTTTATTAAATCGAAAACTATATTTCTCATAAACTTATCAATATTTTCACAAAAATGAAACCAATAGGAACACACACACACACACACACACACACACACACACACNTAAGACATAACAGTAAGTCACCAAGCCAAGTAACCAAAAAAAAAACAACAATGAACATGAAACAATTAAACATGAAGAAATTATACTGGAAATAGGGAAGGGATCGTGTAAGCAGACAACTTGGTGGTGCATAGATACTCGTCACCTCACCTATACACCATACACATGAAATTTCACATAACAATTAAGTTTGGGATTCCTATTCCCTCAAGTCAAGGTTAAAAAAAGCACTTACCTTGATCTAACAAGCACTTACCTACTCTAGCACTGCCTTTCCTTTAGAATTTGCTTCTAACCCGCTCGAATCTAATCACAATTTGTTCAATGTTATCAATCATAGCCTAAAGGAATCATCTTTATTGAAAAGCAATGGTCTTCCTAAGTTTTCATATTCAAATTCAAAAATCGACCCCGGACCTGCTTGGTCTAAGCTCGAGATTCGGACCAAAACCCGTTTACCCAATCTCCGCCGAGCCCGGATATACAATTGGTATTGGAATCCGACCTCAATTTGAGGTCCAATTCCCCAAAATTTGAAATTTCTAAGTTCTACCCAAAAACCAAATTTTTACCATGAAAACTCTAGATTTTTGGTTGTAATCTTGTTAAAAGTTGTTAGGAATTGAAAGAGATTAGTTAGAGATCAGTTACCAATGGTTTGGAGAAGTTTGGGTCTTTGGAAAATCGCCTAAGGAGGTTTAGGGTTTTAGAAAATTGGAAAAGAAGGCAAAATCCCGTCAAAAGCTGATATAACAGGCTACGGGTCTCGCATTTGCGAACGCTGGGCTTTCCGGAGAGATATCACAAATGCGAACAGGACCTCGCATTTGCGAACAACGCCCTTCGCATTTGCAACCCCCAGACCTTGCATTTTCGAGATATGAGGTTGGCTATTGTCTTCGCATTTGCGAAGCCCGACCTCGCACTTGCGAGATCTGAGGCCTGCACATCAGATGTTCAGTTGTTAGGGTATTTTCTAAATCTAGACACTGTGTAGCCTACCCGAAACTCACCCGAGCCTTCGTGGATCCAAACCAAACATGCACACAAGTCTAAAAACAGCATACATACTTGTTCATGCAATCAAATCATCAAAATAAAATCAAAATCTACAGATTTAGCCTCAAAACTCAAGATTTCCTCAAGAACACTCAAATTCCTAACTTTTCAACCGGATGTCCGAATTACATCAAATCAACTCTGATTCTCATGAAACTTCACAGATAGGACTAACATAACATAACGAACTTGTTTTGGGATTCAGAACAAAAATACGGGCCCGATATCATATATTTCACATGTTATTTCATTTGTTTATTTCTTGAATTAACCAGCTGAATAATATTTTTTTTCAAAAATTATTTTCTAAGTCTTGGGACCTCGGAATTCATTTCCGGACATACAACCAAGTCCCATATTTTACTACGGACCTCTCGGGATCGTCGGAACACACATCCGGGTCCGGTTTACTCAAAATGTTGATCAAAGTCAACTATAATCAAATTTTGACTTTAGAATATGGGACCCCTATTTCTCATATTTTCATATAAAAGGTTTACAGTTTCACGCTCGGAATATGCACGCAAATCAAGAATATTTAAAATTAACCTTTGTATGGCTAGTAAACCTAGAATGGAGTTCAAATTCATAAAATGACCCCTTGGGTCATCACAAGTATCCCTTCTCACGTTGAATCTTCTTACATAAAACTTCAAAATTATTTAAGGCATCATCTTTATGAGTAAGAAATATAACCCATGTAAATTTAGAAAAATCATCTACAATAACAAAAACGTATTTCTTATCTCCTATACTAGCAGTTCTAGTGGGACCAAATAAATCCATATGCAGCAGTTGAAGAGGTGCAGTACTTCAGTAACTGATCTTTTTGTATATGATGGGGAATAGCATACTCCAGTCTCCCTTGGAAATAGGATGATTAAGCCAGGAGCAGGACCTACACTTTAGGGGTAGAAACAATGTTTTTGACTTTAAAAGAAGATCGAGTTTTTTCCCTAATTGACATGCGTCACAGATATGATCTTTTGAAAAATCCAGTTTTGGGAGACCAACAACAAGGTCATGTTTTGAAAGTTTTTGAATGGTGTGCATGCTTGCATGGACAAGTTTTCTATGCCAAACCTAGGGATTTTCAATTATAGAAGTAAGGCAAACTGATCCCCAAAGTTTTCCAAGTTTTTGATAGTATATAAATTTCTGACCCTATTACCTGAGAGAATGATATTACCTGATTCGTCTTCTATGAACCAACCATGTTTCTTAAAACGAACCTCTTAATCATTATCATATAGTTGACTGATACTGAGAAGATTGTAGCCGAGTTCATTGACTAAGTAGACTTCATCCACGTCACATGTAGAGCTTGAAGGAACCTTTCCAACACCAATAACATTTCCTTTGGATTTGTCACCAAAGATAACTGTTCCTCCATCTAGCTTGGTGACTGATTTGAACAATTGTTTGTCACCCGTCATATGTCTGGACCACAGGCTGTAGAGATACTATTTTCCTTTTCGATTCTTCTTGTGGTGTTCCTGCAAAACAATATTACTTATTTTTAGGTACCCAAGCCTGCTTGGGTCCTAAATGGTTAGACTTTTGAGTGTTAGTTTGATTTGAAGATCTTGGTCTCCAGATCCATCTCCTATCGTTCTTGAAACTGCAATGATTTGAGGTGTGACCTCTTTTACCAAAGTAGGTGCAAGATGAGCTGTTAGAGTTGCTAGGACTATTTTCAGCTCTAATTCTGTTCCTGCAATTATTAGTTATGTGACAATTTTTACCACAAAAGGAACACGCTATTTTCTTTTTGGCAGGAACGTTCTGATCAGACTTGACTGGACAAGAATTTGAGTTCCTTTACAGTCCATTCAATTGAAGCTTGAGTTCATTTACTTCGTCTTGAAGCATATCATGTTCAATTTCGCATACTTCTAGTTTTAGGGCCCAGTCCTTCTTCTCTCTTGACTTTTTTGAGCTCATCTACTACTCTTTCTATGTCTTCAAGAGAAATATCAACAAACTCTTGAAGTTCATAACAACTTGGCATAAAGGAGTATGTACCTCACTAGTTCCTTCATCCGAAGGTGAACGAGGTTCTTTTGAATCATCTTCCTCATCATTGTTGTCTGCCATTAGTCAAGGTTCTTCTGACTCTTCATCCTCTCTTAGAGCCATAAAGCAAATGTTGACAATTTCCTCGTGATCAGATTCCTCCTCATCACTCCATGCTCCAAAAGCTTTCTTCTTTTGCATGTTTCTACTAAGCTTCTTTTTTTAATTCCGGACAGTCATCTTGAATGTGTCCAAACTTTCCACAATCATAATATCTTCCATCATTTTTATCAGCTTCATTACTCACCCTTCCTTTTCTGAAATTGGAATTACCTCTTCTGTAGTTTCTGTTTCTTCTCATCATGCTGGTCACAACTTGCGAGAGCATTGCAAAGTTTTCATCTTGTTCTCCTTCTTCTTCTTCATCTTCATTTTCTGGTTCAGCCATAGTTGCCTTGAAAGCAACAATTTTCTTCTTCTCTTGAATTTGTATGTCAAGATGAGTTTTCTCAAAAGCTATCAAGTCACCTCTGAGTTCATCATAGGAAATTTTGTCTAGATCTTGACATTCTAAAGCGATGACCTTTGGTTGCCAAATTGTAGGTAGGATTCTGAGGATCTTTCTAACCTGTTCGCCACTTTTAATAGGTCATCCAAATGATTTAAGGTCTCCAAGAATTTTGTTGAACCTGGAAAACATTTCTTCAACAGATTCTCCATCCTTCATTTGAAATAACTCATAGTCCCGAACCATGAGATTTATTCTAGTCTCTTTTACCTTGTTGGTTCCTTCATAAGTGACTTCCAGTTTATCCCACATTTCTTTTGCAGTCTCACAACTGGACATCTTTTCATATTCTTCTCCACTGATAGCATTATACAGTAGATTTTTCGCTTTTGCATTAACAGTGATAACATCAACTTTCTCATCAGTGTAATCATCCAAATCCAGTGGATCAGTTGATGTGATGACTTGACCATTTGCATCCTTCTTGCGAGGAATTATAAGGTTTACCTTTTTTATCACACATCATACTTTGATGTCATATGACATAGTAAATGTTTTCATGCAAACTTTCCAGTGAGAGAAATGTTGACCGTTGAAGTAAGGGGGTCGAACCTGAGAGGTTCCTTCTTGAAAGAGAGCACCCACAATAGTATTGGATCCTATTGATCTTTTTCTCACTAGTAGTAAAGCAAAGATTGTGAGCCTTGCTTTGATATCAATTGAAAGTACAAGAGGGGGATGAATTGTTGACTAATTAAATTTAGTCGACTAATACAAGTCTTAGTTGACTAATCACAGCACAAAATGAAAGAAAGAAGTAAAGAGAAATGCTAAACACACAACGATTTATACTGGTTCGGTACCATTGTGGTAATTACATTCAGTTTCCCTTGGGTCACAAGGGTTCCCTTAAGATCTTTGAACAAAGTTACAATATCGATGGTTTTATCGTGTTCACCACCAACGTACAATATCAACACTTGAGTTCTAATCAGTTGACACAACTTTCTTTTGTACTCTAGATCTCTCTATCTTTTAAGACACTGATAACTAAGAATTACAATGTTTGAACTCAGAAGTAGACAAATTTGAAATACAGTTTGTGTAGTTGCGTGGTCTTCTTCATGAACAGTCAATCTTCTTATAAGAGAGAAAAGAGTCGTTGAATCTTCAATGAAATTAAAGGCACAAGATCTTTGATAGAGGGATTTGACCCAAGGGGTGCCTCTTCGAATCTTGCTCTTTGAAGAGCCCAGATTCGATTGTGACATTCCTTTTCACAGCTTGATTTGAGGAGTTGTTTACGCCACAATCGAGGGATTGCTGAGATTTGGAGAATCTATGACTGCAGTCTAAGTTTCCGTGATTGAGGACGACTCAATATGCTTCCCTTAATTGTAATAACAACATCTTCCTTCTTTCCTTACTTGCCATTTCTAGTTTAGTAGCAATCTTGCTTCCTTTGATTGTAGACATTTTCATGCTTTCCTTATTTGCAAATTCAAATCCAGTAGCAATCTTTCTGAGCATCTCCATTTCCTTCCTTTTTGTTTGTCCTGCACATATAGCATAAGGTATTATTGTCATCATTGAAACTTAACCTTGATCCTATGAGAGAGTTCTCGTGTCAGTTCCAAACCTGCAATTACAACTTCATACTCTGCTTCATCGTTAGTAATTGGGTAACACTTAATTACTTGTCTTATACTTTCCCCGAGGGTGGAATCACGGCAATACCCAAACCGGCTCTTTTAACATTTTGAGGAACCATTAGTAAATAAAGTCCATGTACCTGGATTAGCTCCAGTGAATATTTGTAATTTCTTTTCTACTTTAGGAACTATTTTTATGCTAATATCTGCTACAAAATCTGCTAAAACTTGAGATTTTATTGAAGTTCTAGGTTGATACATAATATCATATTCACTGAGTTCTATTTCCCACTTGGCTAATCTTCCTGAAAATTCTTGTTTATGCAAAATATTCTTTAAAGGATATGCAGTTACTACGGAAATAGGATGACACTGAAAGTATGGTCTCAATTTTCTTGATGTCATAACTAATACTAAAGCAAGTTTTTCTAGATGAGGATATCTAGTCTCAGCATCTAATAATAACATAATAAATTGGAGATTGTTTACCTGTGTCTTCTCTTACTAAAACTGCACTTACAGCTACTTCTGAAACTACAACAGATACAAACAATCTTTCTCCATCCCTTGGTTTAGCCAGCAAAGGAAGATTGGATAAATATGTCTTCAAATGTTTGAGGGCTTGTTGGCATTCCTCAATCCATTCGAATTGATTTTGCATTTTTTCACACTAAAAAGAATTTAAAGCTTTTTTCTGAAGACTTCGAAATGAATATTCCCTAAGCTGCAATTCTACATGTCAATCTTTGTACCTCTTTTTTGCTCGTGAGTATATCAGGTATTTCTTCAATAGATTTAATCTATGCAGGATTTACTTCAATACCTCTATTAGATACGAGAAAACCTAAAAACTTACCTGAAGCTACGGCCAAAATGCACTTTACTGGGTTTAGTTTCATATTATAGCCGCGAAGGATCTCGAAGGTATTTGAAAGATGTTTAAAATGATCTTCCTTTTGTGTAGATTTGACCAACATATCATCAATATATACTTCCATTGTGTTTCCCAGGTTTTCTTGGAACATCTTGACCAACCTCTGATATGTGGCTCCAGCATTTTTCAAGCCAAAAGGCATGACTTTGTAACAATAAGTCCCCCTGCCCGTAATAAATGATTGTTTTTCTTCGTCTAAGGGATCCATTTTTATTTGATTATAACCAGAATATGCATCTAAAAAGCTTAACAGCTCATGACCTGCGGTAGAATCAATCAATTGATCTATATGCGATAAAGGGAATGAATCCTTCAGACATGTTTTATTTAAATCAGTGTAATCTACACAAACTCTCCATTTACCGTTCTTTTTTGGAACTACCACAGTATTAACTAACAAATTAGGATATTTTACCTCGCGTATTGAACCAATCTTTAAGAGTTTTTGTACCTCATCATTGATCACTTGATTTTTGAATGATCATTGCTTTCTCTTCTTTTGCATGCCAGGTATGTATGATGGATCTTCATTTAATTTATGGGTCATCACCTCCGAAGGTATAACTGTCATATCTGAATGCGACCATGCAAAACAATCTACGTTAGCTTTTAAGAATTCAATTAACCTACCTCTTATTTCCGAGCTTAGCCTTACTCCAATATGAACTTTTCGATCCGGCCATTGCTCAAACAGTACAATAGATTTGAGTTCCTCAATTGTTATTTGATGTTATCATTCTCCTCTGTTTCTTGAATTATATACGGTCTGGAATCCACATTGGATAGTTTTTTATACAATTTCATTCGAAATTTGATTTACCGCATCTTCCTCGTTTGCACCCGTATTTTTCTGCCTTGGCTGCATCACTGAGTTGATATTCCTTGAAGTTTGTTGATCTCTTTGAATCTGTTGAATTCCCCATTTTGAAGGGAATTTAATAGCCTGATGAACATAGATGGCACAATATTCGTATCATGAATCCATGGCCTCCAAAGAATCACATTGTAGGCCATGTCTGTGTCCATCACTTGAAATTTCGTTTCTTTGATGACTCCTTCTACGAATGTATTTAGCTTTATCTCACCCTTTATAATAACGGTTGAGTTATCAAACCCAGATAAGGAACGTTCTTTTGGATCTACATGATTGCTCATTAGCATTTCGTTTACCACTCGCAATAGATTAATATAATGGAGCTACCTAGGTTAATCAAAACTCGTTTTACATTAGTATCATGGATAAGTAAAGATATTAACAGTGCATCATTGTGGGGAATCATCAAGCCATCCGCATCTACATCATCAAATGAAATGTTATCTTCTTCCAAGGTTTGACGAATTCGCTTTCTGTGAGTTACCGTGAACTTTGATGTTTTTCTTACAGTTGTATAGGTTACACCATTGACTTCTTCCCCTCTGCTTATCACATTTACTATTCTCTTTGGAGACGGAGGTTTTGGAGGCTCTTGTCTATTTTTCATGTAAGCTTGTTTTCCTTTCTCGCTGAACAAATCTGTCAAATAACCCTGTTTCAACAAATGTTCCACCTCACCTTGTAATAGTATGCAATCTGATGTTTTATGGTCGTGTTCGTTATGAAACTCGCACTAGAAATCTGGGTTTCTTCTATTTAGATTTGATCTCATTTCCTTTGGCCATCATACCTTATCCCCCATGCTCCTCAAAACAGCAACCAACTCAAAAGTACTGATGTTAAAACTGTAATCACCAATCCTTGCATTTGCGTTAGTATCCCTATTATGCTCACTTCGATCTTTTTTGAATCTCGATGATGATGAACCTGAATCTCTATTTGTGAATGTATGAGCAGCCCGCACGTTTTCGGATCTAGAACTTGCTTCTCGCAATGAAGGTCCCATATAAGGCTCATACCTATTTTTATCGGACTTTTTCTGAGATTCTGACAGTCTCGAACCTGTTTTCTCATCAACCCTTGATTGAGAAACAATGTCTTCTTCGATCCTCAATTTGGTACTATACCTATTATAAACATCATTCCATGTTGTGGAAGGGAACTCTCGTAAGCTTTCCTTAAGCCTTCTCGTAGCTTCTGAACTTCTTTCATTTAAATTACTTGTGAATGCCATGGCCGCCCAATTGTTAGGTACTCTTGGCAGCAACATTCTTTCATGCTGGAATCTGTCAACAAATTCTTGAAGCAATTCTGTATATCTTTGCTTTACTTTAAATGTATTCTCCATTCTCTTTTCAACTTTTTGAGCTCCCGAGTGTGCTTTTATAAATAGACCTGCAAGCTCAGCAAAAGAGTCAATAGAATTTTTAGGTAAAAGAGAGTACCATGTTAACACTCCTTTTGTAAGTGTTTCTCCAAACTCTTTGACCAACACCGATTCTATCTCTTGTTTTGTTAAATCATTACCTTTTACCGCCGTGGTGAACACAGTGACATGGTCACGTGGATCAGTTGTTCCATAATATTTTGGGATGTGAGGCATTTTGAACTTCTTAGGAATGGGCAATGAAGTTGCGCTTAGTTTTTATGGTTGTCGCGAATATTTGTCGATATCAACTCTTTGATCACAGGTGGTACGCCAGGTATTTTCTCAATATGGTTGTTTTGTTCTTTCACCTATTTCTGCAAGTTTAGCAATAAATTTTGTAAATCAAAATTATTAGGAGTACGTAGTCTCCTATCACGTGACTCATTGGGAGTTCACCCGCTTCCTGAATTAGCTAACCCTGAACGTGGGATTTCCACAGTTGCAGTATTGTTTGGTGGGGGAGTGGATGGCACAGCTGATAGTCCCCTTACGAAAGCCTGGAGAGCATTATTCACGTTTTCAGAGATAAACTATTTCATAGCATCCTGCTCAACAGTTTGTTCATCTCCATGTTGTTCATTATTGTGAGTA
>ML390890.1:0-17179 GCA_005239525.1 Nicotiana knightiana
GGGCCTCGTATCAGTTATATATGTAACAAGCTCGGTACATTTGATTTATATGCACCAGCTTGAAGGGGAGTGTTAGTTTATAGTAGTCAATTAGGAGTAAATAACCTTAACCTTAATCCTATATGTATTAGGAGTAGGACATGTATTATCTATATATAGGGTTCATTGTATCATTGTATAAACAAGATATAACATATTATTTTCTCCCGTGCTTTCTCACCGGAACAAACTCTACCACACACAAAGGAGGCTGGGAAATCAAGGTCACCGCCCATATAAAACAAAACCAATTTTTAGAAGCATATGCCTTAATC
Source organism: Nicotiana knightiana (assembly GCA_005239525.1). Taxonomy (NCBI): domain Eukaryota; kingdom Viridiplantae; phylum Streptophyta; class Magnoliopsida; order Solanales; family Solanaceae; genus Nicotiana; species Nicotiana knightiana. The sequence goes on from ML390890.1 coordinate 315, forward strand.
TAGCATCCTATACAAACTTTGCGTCATGCTCTGAATCAAGAAAGCTATAGGTCATCACCTGCAACTAAACCAATCATAGAAATGAGAAGGAACTTACCATCACTCCTTCAACTGCATCAACAATCAAAACTGCGCCATCAGCAAGTCTCAAAGCAGCTGTCATCTCATCCGAGAAGTTGACATGACCAGGAGCATCCATAATGTTACAGAGGTAAGACTTTGAATTGCTGTCTTCCAGGACTAGTGACATAGGAACAGACTTAATTGATATCCCCCTCTCTTGCTCATCTATTCTTGTGTCTGTATACCTCATATGCTTCTCACTGTTTTGATCAAACGTAGATATATGGTGGGTTTGCTCCACCAGCATATCCATAAACAAGGTCTTCCCGTGATTCACGTTCGAAAGCAACATTTCGAACCAACGCGAGGTTTGACATTAGACCTAAGAGAAACTGAGTCGAAACATAGGTGGACGAATCCTTTACCCCAAGTTCAAACTTGAGATTCTTCACCGGTTTAATTATTGGCATTTCAAGAGGCTGTTCATCTTCATCCATGACCAATGTCTCCACTTCTTCGCCGTAAACCTCTTCAGCTGTCGGGTAGTATTTCTTGTCTTCAGCAAGGACAACTTGGTTATCCATGTCATCATCCTCTTGAGTGGCCAGCCATCCGTTTGATGCACCAGGCTGCTCACCATCAGAAGCAACCCTCTCATCATCACTCTTATCGAGGAGCACCTCATCTTCTTCTTCCCTGTCACTTTCCTGATCAGACTCAATTTCAGGACCAATATAGTTCCCAAATTCATCATATAAGCTTTCATCCATGGCTCTTAGTACCTGTTAAACAAAATTTCCGTCTATTCTATTAATTATTCAACTAAATCAACAAAAATATCAACCGAAGAAAAACACAAATTCACCAAACAAGACATGTAATGGAGCGTTAATACACAGGTGCAGCTTACTGGAACAATATTCCCAAAACGTCTTATCAAACTACTTCATTTTTTTTTTGCTAAGAGCATATTCCAACATCTCAATCTAAACTCACTGTCTAACATATATATCCAATATACTAACATAGTCTCGAAATATTAATCCAAAATATGTGTATATAAATTATGGTCAAATTTGGAACCATATTCAAAGACGATGCAACAGTAGCTTTGATAGCTAACACAATGGCTTAAACCCCAATTTCTCAGAAATGCTTGTTGTCATAATTGCGGTATGATAACTTCCGATTATGATATAGTCGTTGATACCTATTATCAGTATTACTAGTTGGCCAAATTCAATAAAAAAAGATATACAAAATTTAGTAGTACCTGAACTAAGGGGATTCTCTTTTCCTTGTTAGCTAATGAGAGAAACAGCAAATAATTTGATCCAAAGTACAGTCTTAAAAGTGTTATTAGGGGAACATAATTCCAAGCTTCTGTGTCTTTTATTTCACCGCGATCACCCCATTGATCCTTTGTTTTGACTCTTTCCAATGAATAAAACCCTTGACACATATTTTTCCATCTTACATGTGAAATTCACGTAAAAATTGCGCGGGCACCTTATTTGGTCGCTCCCATTTAACTTACATCCGCTTTTTTAAAATTTTTTAACTTGTACCCACTTTTTAAATAACTTCAGCTCCTCTTTCCCTCGCTGAGCTGAAGTTCACCAGTTATAAAGACAAAACTTCAGCATACAGGGCTGAAGTTTCCCAATTACAAAAACAAAACAAGTTTTCCAGTTACAAACTAGAGCTGAAATTCCCAAGTTATAAAGACAACAACTTCAGCATACGGGGCTGAAGTTCCCCAGTTACAAAGACAAAACTTCAGCTCTAGAGAACTTCAGCTATAGAGCTGAAGTTTTGTCTTTGTACACTGGGAAATTTCAGCTCCGTATGCTGAAGTTGTTATCTTTATAACTTGGGAACTTCAGCCCCGTATGCTGAAGTTGTTGTCTTTATAACTTGAGAACTTCAGCCCCGTATGCTGAAGTTCTCCATTTACAAAAGACAAAACTTCAGCTATTGTACTAGGGAACTTCAGCTCATATGCTGAAGTTTATGTCTTTATAACTGTNAGGAACTTCAGCCCTGTATGCTGAAGTTTTTGTCTTTGTAAATGGGGAACTTCAGCATACGGGGCTGAAGTTCTCCATTTACAAAAGACAAAACTTCAGCTATTGTACTAGGGAACTTCAGCTCATATGCTGAAGTTTATGTCTTTATAACTGTCCCATTTACAAAGATAAAAACTTCAGCTCTAGAGCTGAAGTTCCCAGTGTACAACCCCGTATGCTGAAGTTTTTGTCTTTAGACGCCATCACGGATTGAAGGTGGGATTTCGGGTCTTCACAGTTGGTATCAGAGCCCTAGGTTGCCTAGGTCTCACAATTCACGGACAAACTTGTAGAGTCTGAGGGATCGGTGCTGAGACGTCTGTACTTATCCCCAAAGGATGAAAAGTTAGGAATAAGTTCACATTTCTTCTTCTCTGTCGTGCAGTTTGAATTCTAAATGCTAACTGATTTTCTATTCTATTCTCTCGCAGATGGCGAGAATGCGTGCTTCCTCATCTACTGATCAGCAGCCCGATCCTCCTGTTGCAGCTCGTACGAGGGGCGGAGGCCGAGGCCGTGCTAGAGGCCGAGGCAGTGCTAGGGCCCAACCCAGAGTAGCAGCACCAGTAGAGGACCCACAGGTAGACTTTGCCGGTGAGATTCTTGCTCAGGCAGTTCCAGTTGGACCAGCTCAGGTCCCAGAGGGGTTCATTGCCACCCCGGTTCTTCAGGACGCTCTAGTCTGTTTAGTGGGCCTTATGGAGAGCGTGGCTCAGGCCGGTCTTCTTCCTACTGCACCAGCCGTCTCTCAGGCTGGGGGATGGACCCATACTCCTGCTACTCGCACACCAGAGCAGCTAGCTCCTCAGTTCCAGACTCCAGCACCTCAGGTAGCTGGAGTAACTCAGCCAGGTTTTGTGGCACAAACAGTTGAGGGGGCAGCCATGTCTGTCGATGCTTTGTGGAGGTTGGATCGGTTCACCAAGCTATTTTCTACTACATTTACTGGTGCACCATCATAGGATCCCCATGATTTCTTGGACAGTTGCTATGAGGTTCTTCGGAACATGGGCATTGTGGAGTCCAATGGAGTTGATTTTGCAACATTCCGTCTTTCTGATACCGCCAAGACTTGGTGGAGGGATTTCTGTTTGACCAGACCAGCTGGGTCTTCGCCCTTGACTTGGGCTCAGTTCTCCGAGTTATTCTTGGAGAAATTTCTACCAGTTACTCAGAGAGAGGGTCTTCGGAGGCAGCTTGAGCACCTCCAACAAGGATCTATGACTGTTACACAATATGAGACCAGGTTCATTACTTTGGCCCGACATGCTATTATGATACTCCCCACTGATCGTGACAGGCTGAGGAGGTTTATTGAGGGTCTAGCTCAACCTATTAGACTCCAGATGGCCAGAGAGACAGGTACTGATATTTCATTCCAGGAGGCGGCCAATGTGGCCACGCGTATTGAGATGGTCTTATTACAGGGCAGTGGTTAGGGGTCTAACAAGAGACTTCACCATTCCGGTCGATTCAGTGGTGCCTCATCTGGAGGCAGAGATTCCTTTGGCAGAGGTCATCCTCCTAGACCATTCCAGTCAGCGCTTCAGGTATCCCGCAGTGCACCATCAGCTCCTATCAGTGCATCGCTGCTTCAGAGCTTCCACGGTGGTTATTCTGGTTGACAGGGACAGTTTCAGGGCCAGCAGCCTCAGCATCAGAGGGCTTGTTACTCTTGTGGTGATCCAGAGCACATTCCTAGGTATTGCCCCTGAGCTTCTGGTAGTTCTCAGCATCCGGGTTCTCGTGCTATGATTCCCACACCAAGTGCACCCCCACCCCCTCAGCCAGCTAGGGGTGGATTTCGAGGTGCCAGAGGTGGAGGTCAGACTCATAAAGGTGGAGGATAGGCCACGAGAGGTAGAGGTCAGCCCGTAGTAGGTCGACCCAGAGATGTTCAGATCGGAGGGGCTCCGCCCCGATGCTATGCTATTCCTGCCAGGCCTGAGGCTAGGGCCTCCGATGTAGTTATTACAGGTATGGTTTCCGCTTGCAGCAGAGATGCTTCGATTTTATTTGATCCGGGATCTACATTCTCCTATGTGTCGTCATATTTTGCCCCTTATCTGAGCATGCCCCGTGATTCCCTGAGTACTTCTGTATATGTGTCTACCCCGGCGGGTGATTCTATTGTAGTAGATCGAGTCTACCATTCATGCTTAGTGGTTATTGGTGGTCTGGTGACTCAGGTAGATCTTTTGCTTCTTGATATGGTTGACTTCGATGTTATTTTGGGGATGGATTGGTTATCTCTCTACCATGCTATTCTGGACTGTCATGCCAAGACAGTGACCTTGGCCTTGCCAGGAGCACCCCGTTTGGAGTGGAGAGGGACTCATAGTCGTTCTTTCGATAGAGTTATTTCATATATGAAGGCTCGGCGTATGGTCGAGAAGGGCTGCTTGGCCTATTTGGCCTATGTTCGCGATTCTAGTATTGAGGTTCCTTCTATGGAGCCTGTGCCCGTGGTTCATGAGTTTCCAGAGGTATGCCACCCGACGGGGATATTGACTTTTGCATTAAGTTGGCTCCGGGCACTCAGCCCATTTCTAACCCGCCGTATCGTATGGCCCCGCCAGAGTTGAAGGAGTTGAAGGATCAGTTGCAGGATTTGTTGGATAAAGGCTTTATTAGGCCCAGTGTTTCTCTGTGGGGTGCCCCAGTGTTGTTTGTCAAGAAGAAAGATGGCTCGATGAGGATGTGTATTGACTACCGGCAGTTGAACAAGGTTACTATGAAGAATAAGTATCCTTTGCCGAGGATTGATGATTTATTCGACCAGCTTCAGGGTGCTACAGTGTTTTCCAAGATTGACTTGAGATTTGGTTACCATCAGCTGAGGATTAGGGCGTCTGATGTCCCTAAGATAGCTTTTCGCACTCGGTATGGGCATTATGAGTTCTTGGTGATGTCATTTGGGCTGACAAATGCCCCCGCTGCTTTTATGGAGTTGATGAACTGGGTGTTCAGGCCCTATTTGGACTTATTTGTGATTGTTTTCATTTATGATATTTGATGTACTTCTGAGACAGTTGCACTGTTTATTCAGACTTTGTTTTTAACAAGATCTTAGACTGTTCGTGAAATTGTGACACCAGTTCTGGGTGTATGTTTAAGGAAATTTTCGTAAGATTTATTATTTTAGTTTGTTGAATTTCTTAACTTCCGCATTCTCATTTCTATTTGTTCTTATATGTCACTTTTAAAATGCTAAATAGCAAAGGAATAAATCGGAATAACTAGTAATGTTGGCTTGTCTAGCGGGTTCAATGTTAGACGCCATCACGGCCTGAAGGTGGCATTTCGGGTCGTGACAGTAATATAGGTCTGGCATAGCTACAATATTCCACATCTGATTTATGTACCTTTTCACGTAGTTATATCCAGGTTTTTCACCAAGAACATATACTATTAGGACACATTTCCATTTCAAGTTTTCCTGCTCAATTTCTGCTTTCTCAAGCTTAGCCACTAGGTTCCCTTCTATGATTTCAGGAGTTATGTAGCTCAGAGTCATACCATTAGCAGCAGATCTGTTAACCTGTGAGTACTCTAGCCCAAGTAGACTCCTTAGGCACCACTATAGATGGATTATGTTCCTTGTTCATCAATGGAACAGTAGCAACTACTATTATAGGAGGAGGTACTCGAATTACATTTTCCTGTTCCTTGTTCTTCAATGGAACAATAACTTCACGAACACAGGGGGGTGTGACACTGCCTTAAATCGACATGCATAAGGATTGGGCTTTGATTTGCTTTCTTCTGTTGCTGACTAGCTGATCCTGAAGCTTCTCCACGATATATCTGTGCGAGATTGACAGATCCAACTTGCATCTTGGAAGCTCCAGAAATGGACTCCATAATCGTTGTTGAGTTCCTTTCCGTGGAGTTTAGCTTTGGAATTTTATCATCTACTCTGATTTGTTGTTTCCTGGGACGTCCGCGAGCCTTTTTCCAGTATAACTTGGGTCGGCTCACGTTAACTTAACACACGCCGAGAGGATTTGGAGGAGAAGATATATATATATATATATATATATATATATATATATATATATATATATATATATATATATATATATATATATATATGAATTATACATATATTATACATCCGCATGCTATTTATAGTTGAAGAAATTAGATGGGCAGCTATTTGTGTTAACTCTTCGTCCAAAAATACTCACGTTTAAAAATCACAAAACAACAATATAAGTTGATCTAAGAAGTCTCGTATAATGCAAAGAGTTTAGCATCTAATATAAATTTTAATATGGTTAATATTACGTGTTTTAAAGAATTAATTTAAAAGTTCAACTTTTAACATAGTTTACTTTGTAGAATTATTGCTAAGGAAAGTATTTTTATACGTATAATTTTACTCAACAATTTAATTTCCTAGAATTTTATGAGTTCCTACATTATTCAAAGAAAAAAAGATTTAATAGCCGTAATTTTAGTTGATTTTAAATAGCTCAATTTTAGAAAAATAATTAAATGACGATTTTGTCTAGTGTGAACAATATTTTAAAAGGATAAAAAAGCCGAACGATATTTCACTAAGGGGGTTCGTGCTTTTAATATAGTATTGATATACTAGTCTAAGAGTACGCGCGTTGCACGTGTACCCTATTTCAATAAGTATACGATTTTAAAAATTACATAAATATTTTATTATAAATTATTTGAGTAATGAAATAAAGATGAAAGAGGTACAGTGTCTTAAAAAATCCAAGCAATAAAGAATATAAATTATCAATTAAGCTTTCAATTTAAAGAAACACTTACAAATTAATTTTATGAAAATAACTACAATTTGTAAACCTAATAATAGATACTATCTAAAAAATATTGTCCAAACACTTACGGAATCAAATTCCAAGAATAGTCATAAGTAATAATCAATCAAACATTAAAAAAAAACACTTGCAAATTGAGTTTTACTAGCAGTGAATAGGTTATATGAAAGAAAAATATTTAACCAAAAAAAAAAAGAAAAATAGAGGGAAAAAATTGTTCTTATATGGTTAAAAACTTAAATATAATGATAAAAGGCCGAAGAATAATTTTTGTGGGATTTTTCTTGCCAGAAACATCTTTGCCTATTTTTTCATACTTTTTTAATTTTTTACTCCTAAATATTACCAAAACGTTAAATGACTAATTTGTCTAGTGTGAAACTTATTTTTAAAGAATAAAAAAAGCGAACGATATTTCACTAAGGAGTTTCATGCTTTTAATATATCGCGTAACCCTCGTATTAATAAGAATAAACTTTTAAAAATAATATAAATAATATACGTAAATGCAAAATCTAAATTACTCTGAATGAATTCAACTACTAAAACAGATACGTGAATTCAAAATTTAACTACAAATACAAAATCTTTTTACTCAATACTCGAACAACACAAAGTTTTGATAATAAAATATGAAATCATAGTTTCTTTAATAGAAGTATTGCTTATAGAATTCAAATAAAGTTTAATTATGTATAGTTCAAATAGACAAAGAAAATATTATTAAAAAATATAAAGACTTCTAAATCAAGGAAGTTCAAAGTGTTTTGTTTTTTACTATAAATGAAATGAACTTGAAATTTGAAAATATGTCAAATTGAGTTGCGTGTGATAATGTGTCAAAATTTTATAAACTAAAAAAGACCCTTCTAAACCTAAATTTGACACTCCAACGTATTATTGAACTTGAACATGAGCAAAACTTGAACAGTGCAAATTCAATGTACTTGAAATTCTAGAACATAAAGGTATTAAAACATAAAAGTTATAAACATTAGGAAATAATTAAATGAATACTCCTAAATAATAGGGAACTAATTAAATGACTATTACTAAATAGTATTAAACTAATTAAATCTTTATTCCTAAATATAGGAAAATAATTAAATAATATTTTTAAATATTAGAAAAATAATCGAAAGACTATTTTGTCCAGTGTCAACTTTATTTTAAAAGGGTAAAAAAGACGAACGACAGTTCGTTAAGGGACTTTGTGCTTTTAATATAGTATAGATAGATATGGATATAGATAAATACCTCCAACCAAACACATGAAAATTAAATAAAATACAATCTTTTTTAAAAATTTAATTTTAAAATTTATATCGGGATATTATCCCTTAAATCATTAGGAATAAATTAGCATTCTTTCCCTAATAATCTATCAATCTATTCTATACTATATTAAAAGCATAAGATCTTTGCCTTATTTTTTTAAAATTATTTACAAATAGATTTTACATTGACCAAAATTATAATTTAATTATTTTCTTAATATATATAACTTTGAAATCAGCAAAAATTTTCTATTATTATACTTTTTTCTTGTTTGAACTCCTAATATTGAGAAATTTAAAATCAAATAAACTGCAGCTATCCAAACTCTTTTCTTATAATTGTGTAAAATAATATGTTACAACTTACTTCCTCCTATGAGTGCTTTGAATGAAAAGAAATATGAATAAGCATAAAAAATTCATTCTCTTCTAAGTTTATTTGGTAACAAAACTTGCTTTTGCTTGTTCTAATTCTTGAAAGTTATTGCCATTGTGATTGAATATTTTTATGTTTCACTGCTATTTTGTGTTAAACTATAGTTATAGAGATGGTGATGCAGTCTTAATTTGAATATGAAGGCTTTGATATGTATAAAACTCACTGTTGAACAAAATTCTGCTCTCTGATATGTTGTCATGTCAAAAGCAATTTTGCTAAACGCACAAATGCCTTGACATTGTGATCGTTTCCCCGGGACCAAAAATGCATGGAGTATATAGCACTGAACCACGAGAGTGATTGATCATACTCTCACTAGCACAGGCACAGGGTAATTCTACCTACCAAGATTGATGCAGATGAGAAGAAGTCACCTAACATATAGGAAACGGCCACTCTTGGGTGTGCTCATGTGATGAAGTAACCATATATAAGAGAACCAAATTCAAGTACCCAACAAAGCTTTGTGGTGAAGTTGCAGGCCTCTATTGAAGCAGGAATCCAGATAGTTTTTTTTATAACAAGAGCAAATGCAGATGGAAAAGATTTTAAACACTGAACATGAAAAGGAACTAGCTTTCAATAACGGTTATTGAACAACAGGATTTAGAATTAAAAATTATTAATACAAGCAATAAGACGTGGTTTTAACCATCAAGACCTCTGTGTCTGATGATCTCGACACCTAAGTAGTCAACAGATCCTTGAACAGCCACATGCGGCTTCCCAACTTGAACACGAACAGCAGATACCTGTGGATACTTGTCGAGCGTTGTAGATGCTATGAGCTCAACCACCTTCTCTAGAAGTTTTCTAGGTGGACCCTCCACAATCTCTTTCACTATTCTGCCAATTCTCAGATGAAAATGATATCAAGGTAATATCATGCCAAAATTACCATAACGATCAACAGAGAAAATTCAGTGAGAAAATCATCCGATGTTCGATTCAGTTCTTGTGTCAGTTACGTTTGGTGATTATTTCTCAGGTCTAAATATCTTACTCTAAAAGCAACCTGTCTTAGCTAGCAAACCTAGAGTACTAGATCAAGTCAACATCACTTCCGTTAGCAGCATATATTACATAGCCAAAGGGAAGTTGGTTTTCGCCTTGGCTAACGAAGGATAACTAGAGCAGGGAAATTCTTAGCATTTTGGTTCCTTCTAAATAAGTTCATTTCTTCAAATGGGTTCCTGCACATATTATTTGAAGCTCGATTGCAAGTCATACACTGCAGGACGTAGAAGAGTGCCAAAAGGTCATCAAGCTTTTTAAAAAGTGTAAAGAAGTAGCATCCAACTTCTCTCGATGCCCCGAAGCTATGACAAACCATTATGAAATATGAACCAACACAAGACTACCAGATAGATCAGTGTTTTGGAGAGCGTTAAGCGCAAAAAAGCGAGGAGGCCTCGCTTCACCGAAGCGAGAAGCATTTAACACATAAATAAAAAAAAAATATAGTCATAGATAAATGGCTAAGAACTCATTAAAAATAACATATTAAGCAAATGTTTCAATTCTTAAATCAAGAAGTAAATAATAGATACTAAAACTAGATAGTGAATAATCCCCAAAAGTCATAAAAAGTGAAAGCAGAACAATCAACAGAGCAATCAACAACCAAAATAAAATATTTCTAACCTGAACAGTGAGAGCAGAAAAACAGAGCAATAAAAACCAGAAAACAGTGCATAGTTTAGGGCACAAAAACAGAGCAATAAAAAGTGAAAAAAATAGAACGAAGAAGAGAAAAACAGAGCATAGAACAGAAGACAGAGCATAAATAGGGCAGAAGAACAGAGTATAAATTAGGGCACAAAAACAGAGTAATAAAAAGTGAAAAAAATAGAAAGAAAAAGAGACAAAAGGAGTCGAACAAGAACGGAATAAAATCAGAGGAAGAGAAGAGAAGAGAAGAAGAAGAAGCAGAAGAGAAGAAGAGAGAAGAAGAAACTTACAGAGAATGAGCAGTCGTCGTCGCTTGGAGTTGGAGCAGCAGAGTGTTTTTTGCATATGTTTATTTGGCAATTAATGGTGTATTTGCCAAAAAAATTTAAAAAACCCTAGCAGATGCCTTCGCGTCGCTTAAGCGCGCTTTTTCCATCGCGTCGCTTAAGCGCGCTTTTTCCATCGCGGCGCTTCTCGCTTAACAGGGTAAAGCGCTTTTTTATGTGAGTCGCTTTTAATGGCAGAAAAGCGACATAGCATCGCCTCGCGTCGCTTCAGCGCACGCTTTTAATAACACTGAGATAGCTACATGTAATCATCAGTGATACTAACCAAAGCTGACCACAGGATACTTAACCCTCTTTCCTCCTCAATCTGGACAATGCCCCTCTCAAATTACCGTCTACCAGAAGAAAGTTGCATTCTAGCAAGGTGTGAAGTAAGGAAACAAAGGGAAAATGTCACTTTCTTTTTATCTTCGCCATCTTCTCCCAAGAAAATACATGACACCTAGGAAAAGGCCCAAAAACAAAAATAGTTCTACAGCTTATGCCAAGTAAGACCTGAACATTATCAAGTTTGCATAGTATGCTAGAGATTCAACCCTTTCTCCTAGCAGTCAAAAAAGTAATTAATGTTACTTGCTTCTTACATATCTATAAGGAACAAAAATCAATATAAAACACGACTAATTCATCTAAAACACTAGCGGATACGTCAAGTAGAATTCCAACAAATAGATACTGTAAATCTTCTATTGGAAACAGCCTCTCTATCCTCACAACGCAGGGGTAAGGTCTGCGTATACACTACCCTCCATATTACTGGGTATATTGTTGTTGTTGTTGTTGTTGTTGTAGATACTGTAAATCCCCATGTCGCACTCATCATATTTCCTTCCCGATAGTAGATCAACGTAATCCCAAACTGAAAAAAGATTGCTTCAAGGAGAATTGTTTTTTTTCTACCTATTTTGATGAACTATTCTACACAATAATATAAAAAATCTAGCCTGGAAAACAAGAGCTTTGACGATAAAGAACAAATAAGGGAGAAGTCCTAGTTTGGACTAAATAAACAGGATTAGGTACGTTTTTCTGCTGTGACTTCAAAATACCAATGCAAAAGGTGTGGATATATTTATTGTTGAAGGAATAATTACTGACTTAATGCCCGCTGACCTTTCTCCCCTGCCCTTCCCAGAGAATTTATGAGTTCTACCTTTTCTTTTCCTTTATGTTGCGGATATCCATTAAGTGACACGATTCTTTTTATAAAGCTACCAAGTGACATGATATACATATTAAATGGCTCCGAAGGAAAACACAAGAATCTTCTAGCATAATGGCAAGAACAATTTCCCAAAGACGTCGTATGACTGAATTTTCTACAGTTACTTAGCAACAAGGAATTGCGTCAGGGAAACAACGGATGCTACTTTAAATGAAATACATTCTTATTGTGAGAGTTCGTTAATGATAAAAAATTGTCAAAAATTAAATTTTAATATGTTTGTTTCTATTTGTTTATTTCAATTTACCCACAGGGGAGACTGCTGAATTATCATGTCTTTTAACTAACACTTTCCATTTTAGGAACAAAACAATGAATTTTCAATCGATAAAGTGAGTGATAGAGCCTTAATTGTAAATGCCTCGGTTAGTAAAAATGAAGCACAATTGCAATCATCACTCACTTGTATATATCTGTGTAACTTAGAGTATCTGACAAGCAGTCAGATTTACCAGCCGGTCGCAGATCCATCCAAGCATCAACATCCACCAGGAACTTCTGCCCCAGCTTTGTCTCTTCTGGCTTCACCCCATGATATCCATGGAACTTTAAACCCCTCAGGACAAGCTTGTCTCCTTTTGGTATATCCATGTGACCTGTCATGGATCCTCTTAAACAATGAAATAAAGAGCAGGCCATTTGAATCAATTATGTACATGTAATCTCGTGTATAGCTGCCTTAAAGCAGTTCTAAAACATTTGAAATAAAGCGCCTACACAACAGTTTGTATCCATATCTTAACTTCCTATCACTAACCATATAGCTCTAAAAAAAAATTGCAGGGCGCAAATATGGCAACAAAGTTTGAATTTTTGCAGTCTTGCAGTATTTTGGGGCCTCAGGAAGTTCAAATGATCTTTAAACAACAGCTTCTGATAAATTCAATTCTTAGTTTGGTATTAAATACTCATTGGTGTATATAAGCATATCTTATCAGGCTCGACTTGTATATCAGGCTCAACTTAGAAAATTTACTCTTAGAAACCTTGTATGTCGTGATAAATGCATAGACGATATTCACTCACAAATCTGGAGACTACTTAAAAAGTTCGTCAATTTGCAACTTTCTAATAAGGTTAACACAAAGAAAACAAGTGTGATGTAGACCGGGATACTAGTCTTAATAGGAGATTAACTTTAAAAAAAATGACAAAATCAAGCATGTTTTATTAATAAGAGTGAAAAAACTATAAGTAATAACACTGCCTTCGTCCCATAATTATGGGATTCAGAATAGAAGGGTCAAACTGATTCCTTTATCTTTTCAGAAATAAAGAACACACAATAAAATAAAAATTTTGTATAACATACAGTCAAAGAGAATTTCATTCCAAAGTGTAGCAAATCATGTAAATTGGGACAAAGGAAGTAATTCCATATAACATTTCTAACAAAGGACTCAGCATTAGCCTTCCATTATTATAAAAATTTTGGAACATTACCCTCAATTCTTTACATCCAGACAAGTTCTAAGCAAACAGAAACAGAAAAAAGGGAGTGGGTTAGGCGCGCGCAACAGGTTTGAACGTGCAAACAAAAGCCTCGTATTTAAGTAAAAAAAAGTAGAGGAGCGAGTCTATTATCCATCGAGTTTCAAACCATGCGTCACTAGCCCTCTAGAATTTCCCGGTTATACAATCTAAACCTTCGTCCCAAACAAGTTGGGGTAAATGGGAGGGACAGCTCAGCATCTAAAGTCTCAACTTTTTAAAGCCCTTTTATGAATTTGGACCAAAGAAGCAATTTTTAACTAAACAAACACAGACATTTCAGCATTCAATATGCATATCAATACTAACAAATTCTAGTTCAATCACAAAAGGAATAGATGTACATGGTCATATACCAAGAATCAATTGAAACCCACTTCACTAATTTAATTTGTTTGAGCATTAAAGATTTTTTAAAGACCCATAAAAATTATCAGATTTTGCAGAAAATAAGGAAGAAGTAACTGTTGAAAACGAATAGAAGATTTCAAAGTACTTACTGGTGCTGGGTAATGCCATGAATGGTTAAGTCAGAAAAGAAGCAAGAAATTTGCCTATATAGAAAATTTCTACCACCAAATTTGACAGAAAAAAGCCTAAAATACGAACCTGTGAAATTTGACAAGACAAGCGTACAACAAGAAATGTAATCGGATATGTGGAATGTGCATCTATTCTATGTATATAGAATATAGAATACAATAGCCAAATGCATATTATTATGCGAACTGTCAAAACAATAACTAAATATGTATCCAATTTTAGGACAAACTTCCAACTAATTTGGAGGTTAAAAAATAATTTAAAATAGAAATTTTAAAATATGCTAATTTAGTTTACATTAACACTTGAGTCCCCCATTTTTTGGGCCTTTTTTTTATTTGTTAAAGGAAGTTCACAAATTTTAAAACTTCCAAATCAGTTTATATCTACACGTTTTATTGAGTCCCATGTTTGTTGGGCTATTTTTTTTTAATTTAAACTTGAAAATTCAATAAAAAAAAATACTTTGATCCACATGTGAAACTGACCCTCACAAAGAAACAGGAACAAAGAAAAAAAAAATCCACAATCCCAAACGTGAGTATCCTCCTAAATTATCAACTTTCTCTATAATTATAAATAATCTTTTGTATGTGGCTCCTCCTTTCAATTTCTTTTGTATTCCCTTTTTTCTTTGCTCAGAATACAGAACTTTGTAAATATAAGGACAAAACTTAATGGTATTAGATAAATTTCACTCAACTTGATGAATGAAATTTAACAATTAGAGTAGTTCGATTATGGGAAATCCCAGATCGCATAAACCTGAAATACCATATTCTATAGATAGATTACTTTACAAGATGCAAAGGTAAATATTTATAATTGATTTTATTTTTATACTTCCTCTTCTCTTCTTTGTTGCTATAGTTCAAAAAAGTTCCACAACTATCCACATGAAATTATTTGCATAGTACCCTTATTTCTTTTTCTGTTTCTAACATTACTTTATCAATTAATTTTTAATTTCCAGCAGTCCTCAAATAGATGAAACTATCTACTTGAAGCGATTTATAATTGTAGACTAATTTTCAGCACAAACAATTTATTACCAATATAATACATTCTAATAATGAATCTAAGATACAAAATATCATGTTCCTCCTATATGTCTCTGAAATTGCTGCAGATTCTAAAAATATTCACATTCTGTTGAAAAAAATTATTCTGATTGTTGACAATCGTTTAGTCTGTGTAACTATTGCAAATTCTTAAAATATGTATATTCCGCCAAAAAAATTTACAATGTTGTAAGATGGTGATGATCGCAACGTAAAACTATCTCCTTTGAAGATGCATGACAAGATGAGTAGATTCGCTAATAAGGCATCAACAATAGTAGCATGATTCTATACTAAAATGACCTTAGCTACACAATTACGTATTTTCTTTGCTAAGTAGGTTTGTAAAGGATATTTTTCTTAATTATTTGTACAATTTTATTCTGGAATAATTGCGTAAATATTGGTCTACATTCATCTTTATGAATCATGAATTTAACCAGTAGTGGCTTCACTCTTTATGAATCACCAAGTTATCATGTTAACTAAATAACTTATTCATACATAGCTCTTTGTTTACAATTATGGTCTCTACCCTTAATTATACTACAACATGCATATCACCCATCCATTTTTTACTATCCGGCCCCAGAATTGTTTACAATTAATAATGTCNGGTTAGAGACCATGTTTCTAGGTTTACAATAATAAACCTAGAAACATGGTCTCTACCCTTAATTATACTACAACATGCATATCACCCATCCATTTTTTACTATCCGGCCCCAGAATTGTTTACAATTAATAATGTCAGACAATTGAATACGAATTACACAACTGAAAATAAGAAGTTACTATAGGGAGCCTACAGAATAGGCTCAAGTCTCCAGGTCATCAATGTCAGGTAATGTTTCACAACCTTTTCATAATCCAGGTGTGTCAAAGTTCCCTAAGGACCTCAAGGGCTCCCGGACAGTGCTCACACCCAGATTTCATAGCCAAAATTGAGTAAGTGCATTGTGGAAGGGCCAGCCCCTGTGTGTCAAAGTTCAGAGGGAGTTCAAGGGTCCCAAGGCAATGCTCACACAGAAGGGGCGGAACCTCGACTTCTAAGAGTATATGTGAGGGTGCTTTTTATCTTTTAAGAGGTTTAAGTAAGAAAACAGTTTTGAGAAAGGGTAGGTAGGAAAAAATTGAAGAGGGAAACTTGATTGGAATAGAAGTTCAACATCACACAAAGGACTTGGGATAGTCCAACAATCACAAGCAGGGGTAATGGGATTTGAGGGACAAATACAGAGCATGTGAGGGCAAACATGTAGCAGGAAGAAACACATATAGGCATGCAATCAGAAGCTCCTAAGGGTTCAAAGGATCAGGGGTACAATAAAGTACCAGATTAGATTAACATCAAACAACTAAGACCATGATTAAACTAATATACCAGTCATAGGCATGTAGATTCACATGAGAAACAGGTGTTAAGTATACAGAAACATGCTGACCATGGGCAAGTAAAGCATAAACTTAACAGGCAGAGAGGAGTTCAGGATCCTAGTTACATGTTGAATAAAATAATAAGTAAAAGCAAATTAGAAACACAGTGAATTGCAACAGTAATAGAAACATGTTGGTTTGAGAAATGAAATCTGAATTATCTGAATTAGAACATACCAGTGAAGTGAAGAAAGCAGTAACACAAATAGGAAGTAGGAGATGCACAATAGTTAGCCTTGGCTTGCAGCCGGCTAACTTAGAATAGTAGTAACTAGCACAAAAGAGAGAGAGAGAGAGAGAGCAGAGAGTTTTTTTAATTGTGTGAGAGAGAGAGAGTTAAACAGATTAGTTCGTGTGGGTGTGCCATGGAATGAATAGAATATACATATATATATATATATATATATATATATATATATATATATATATATATATATATA
>ML390892.1:0-17015 GCA_005239525.1 Nicotiana knightiana
ATACCCCGGATTATATTTGCAATGCCCGCTTAGTCTTTTATTAGACATAGTTGAGCGTGACCAATGTGCAGGGGCAGAGCGACGGGGGCAGAATAAATCCTGGTAAAAGTTTGGAATAGCGTGGAGCGGCCAGGTTTGTAGTGGCTCACTGGGTTGATTAATGTTATTTTTAAGAAAAACAAGATGCCCGAAGAATGGAGTTGGAGTACGATGGTTCCGCTTTACAAGAACAAGGGTTATATCCAAAATTGCAACAATTATAGGGGTATCAAGTTGTTGAGTCGCACTATGAAGGTTTGGGAGAGGGTGGTGGAGGCTAGGGTGAGGAGGTGCATGTCTATTTCAGAGAATCAGTTTGTATTCATGTCGGTGTGTTCGACTACGAAAATGATTCATCTGGTAAGGAGAGTAGTGGAGCAGTACAGGGAGAGGAAGAAGGATTTGCATATGGTGTTTATTGACCTTGGGAAAGCATACGATAAAGTTCCGAGAGAGGTCTTGTGGAGGTGTTTGGAGGTTAGCGGTGTTCCAGTAGCGTACATTAGGTTGATTAAGGATATGTATGATGATTCTAAGACTCGGGTAAGGAATGTGGGTGGTGACTCGAAGTATTTCCCTGTGGTGATGGGGTTGCACCAGGGATCGGCTCATAGCCCATTATTATTTGCCTTGGCGATGGATGTATTGTCACGTCACATCGAAGGGGAGGTGCCTTGGTGCATGCTATTTGCCGATGATATAGTGTTGATTGACGAGACGCGTAGCAGAGTTAACACGAGGTTGGAGGTTTTGAGACAGACCTTGGAGTCTATAGCTTTCAAACTGAGTAGAACCAAGACAGAAACTTGGAGTGCAAGTTCAGTGATAGGACCCATGATGCAAACGTAGAGGTTAAGCTCGATGCTCAAGTTATTCCCAAGATAGTGTGTTTTAAGTATCTCGGGTCTATTATCCAGGGTAACGGGGAGATTGACGGAGATGTCGCGTATCGCATTGGAGCGGGATGGATTAAGTGGAGGCTTGCTTTCGGTGTTTTGTGTGATAAGAATGTGCCACTAAGACTTACGGGTAAGTTTTATCGAGTGGTTGTTCGCCCGTCTATGCTGTATAGGACTGAGTGTTGGCCAGTCAAGAACTTCCACATGCATAAGATGAGAGTAGCAGAGATGAGGATGTTGAGATGGATGTGAGGGTGTACCAGGAGAGATAGGATTAAGAATGAAGCTATCCGGGACAGAGTGGGAGTAGCCTCCGTGGAGGACAAGATGCGGGAGTCGAGGCTGAGATGGTTCGGACATGTTAAGAGAAGAAGCATTGATGCTCCTATTAGGATGTGTGAGAGGTTGTCCATGGAGATTTTAAGAAGAGGTCGAGGTAGGCCTAAGAAGTATTGGGGAGAGGTGATTAGGCAGGACATGGCGCTGCTTCCGCTCACTGAGGACATGACCCTTGATAGGAGGGTGTGGAGGTAGAGGATTAAGGTATAAGGCTAGTAGATAGTTTATATTTGTTCACCGATAGTCTTTGTAGCATGCATGTCCCTTCATATCCTTAGATTTTATTACGTTATGTGGTTTTTTTCGCCTCAGGTATTGTATTCCCTGTTGCTATTATTTGGTACTACTTATCCTTTATCTCTCCCTTTTTCTTTTCTCTTCCATATTTCTTCCTTCCTTGCTTTCCTCCTCTTCTTCTTGCCCTTCCTGAGCCGAGGGTCTATTGGAAACAGCCTTTCTACCTGCATTCGGTAGGGGTAAGGTCTGCGTACAGACTACCCTCCCCAGACCCCACCTGTTGGGATCAAACTGGGTTTGTGGTTGTTGTTATTGTATTCTTAACTAGGAAACTTTAAGATTGGAAGAGTTGACCAAGTTTGACTTTATCTGTATTTGAGCTCGGATTGGATTTTTCGTGTTTTTATTAGGTCCAAAAGGTGATTTTGGACTTGGGTGTATACCCGGATTTGTATTTGGATGTTTCTAGAAGGTTTCAGCACTATTTGGGAAAATTTGGCAATTTGAAGGTTTGGAAAGTTTATAAGTTTTACTGGGACTTGACTTTGATTATATCGAGTTCAGATTTTTTTTTTCGAGAGTTGTGGTAGATTCATTATGTCATTTGGAACTTGTATGGAAAGTTTGAGGTAATTTCGGGTTGATTTGATATGATTCGGCACGAGTTTTGGAAGTTGAAAGTTCATTAAGTTTAATTTGAGGTCTGATTAGTGATTTTGATGTTATTATGGGTGATTTGAGGCCTCGATTAGGTCCATGTTATGTTTTGGAACTTGTTGGTATGTTCGGACGGGGCCCCGAGGGGCTCGGGTTAGTTGCGGACGTGATTCAGATAATTTTTCCTTCATGTGTGGTTGCTGGTTTCTATTGGTATTTGTGTTGTGCACCTGCGGTCAGAGTTTCGCAGGCACAATGGTTGCAGAAGCAGATGTATGGTCGTACATGCGAATAAGGCCAGAGTTGGGGGATCTCTAAAGATACGGGATTTTGGGCGCATCTACGGCAGCGCTGAAGCGTGCTCGTGTGTCGAACCTGCAATTGTGCAGAAGCGGGACTTTATCCGCAGGTGCGATTGGTCAAACTTTTATAGGTATCTGCAAGAACGTATATTGTGTCACATAAGCGACACTGCAAAAACGGCTCTTTGACCACAAATGCATAAACCCCTGGGCAGAACATTATATATTCGTGGGTTTGTTCATTTTATCACATTTGGAGATTTGGAGCTCGATTTTGGGGGATTTTGAAGAGGATTTTCACCATATGGATTGGGGTAAGTATTTTTGACTCGATTTTGATTATGTTCCATGATTCTATCTTCGATTTTGCCATTTGATTAATGACTTTAAAAGATAAATTGGGGGGGTTTTGTCTAAATTTTTCTAAAGTGAATATTTGAGATTTGAACATCAAAATTAGTATGGTTAGACTCATAATTGAATGGGTTATCAGAATTTTTGAGTTTTGTCAGGTTTTGAGGTGAAGGCCAGTGTTGAATTTTTGGTTGACTTTGAGTATTTGATTAGACCTTTATCATTTGGGTTTGTTTCCTTTGGCATTATTTGATGTTTTTAGTTACTTTTGGCTAGTTTCGAGGTGTTTAAAGGTGAATTCTCACGGGATGGAATTTCTAGAATATTGTTTGGCATGCTTAGTATTTGATTTGGCTTGTTCGAGGTAAGTAACATATCTAAAGTTAGATTTGAGGATTATTAACCCTGGGAACTATGATACATGAGACGTGTTGGGGTGACACACATCTCAGGTTACGGGCATGTGTGCGTGCACCAGGTATTCATGATTCGAGTGGATTTTAGACTATTACCGGACTTATTTTACTATCATGAATTATATCCATATTTTATTTACTCGTTTAATTATTCGAGTTATGATTCATGTTAGAAATCATGTCTAGGCTTTGTGCTCATTTGGTTGAGACGTAACGGAGAAATTCTTCATTTGCATCTTATATCTCAGTCTCTGTGTACTACGTGTTTAATTCATCACATGCTGTTGTTTTCCATATGTGATATTGTTTGGGTTAAGTTCTATGACATTGTGAGCCTTTGAGACTTGAAAGGTTATCGACTGATGTGGGCCATAGAGTCAGGTTGTGAGTTATGTTGGATCGGGTTGCACATCGCAACAGGCTATATTGGATTTATTGTTAATTGGATTGGGTTGCGTTCCATAACAGGCCATATTGGCTAATGATTAGCACTTGGACAGTCCTCCCCTCCGGACTTTGACATTCCAGCCATGGGCGCAGGCACAATATTGTGTATACATGCTTTGGTGAGGGGATTTTGAGCCAGGCACCCGTCCAGTAGTGAGTGATTATATGTGTGATAAAGTGGGTCTTTGAGCCAGGTACCTTGAGTGTTTTGAGAGTGAGTGTGCTTGATGCTAAAACTATTAAATCATTTACTTGACATGTAGTCATAGAGATGTATATTCCTCATGCTAGATGGCAACATGATGTTATTGACATGACATATATACTTGACATATAGATATATAGATGTATTTTCCTCATGCTGGTTGGTAAATGAAATATCTTATCTGATGTTGCAAGTTTAGAAAAGCCACAGTTCTTTGATAAAAACATATTTTTGTGGGTTCGGTGAAAGATTCTGGCTTTAATTGTTAAACTAGTAAAGCATGTCAAATTTTCCGTATTTGTGAACGAGCTGAATATGATAATTCCTTTGAGTTATTTACTGTTATTGTCATCATTATATCTTGTGTTGTTATTGATTATTGATGTTGGACTCCGACTATTGAGCTCGTCACTGATTTCAATCTAAGGTTAGGTTTGTTACTTATTGAGTACATAGGTTTGGTTGTACACATACTACACTTCTGCACCTTCCGTGCAGATCATGGAGCTGATGCTGTTGTTCATAGCGGGAGCTGGCATTAAATATGTACCTGCTTTCCGGATATAGCTACCATTTATCCTTGGTAATTTAAAATTCAAGTTCTATTTATATATATTTCCAAAAAATGTTGTATTATTTCATACCAACTTTGTAAATCTATGTTTTAGTGGCTCATGACTTGTACCACCAGTCCTTGAGTTATTGTATAAAATTTCAGTTATTTCATTTATTGATCCCTTATTATTCTCGATTAAATTGTGTTGACTCTTAGTTGGCTTACCTAGAGGGTTGGGCTAGGTTCCATCATGACTAATGGATTTTGGGTCATGACAAGTTTGATATCAAAGATCTATGTTCATAGGTTCTACGAGTCATGAACAAGTTTCTAGTATAGCCTTGTGGATCGGTATGATGATGTTCATACCTATCTTCGAGAGGCTATAGGGAATCTAGGATAAACTTCCCGTCTTTCTTTCCTTATTGTGCGGCATTGATTCATCTTGAAATGTATCTCTTTGATTTCCTTCCACTCACTCGTATGTTATGTGAGTGCTCGATCAGTTGTGTATCGACGACTTGTGATTTCATGGAGGAAGTGCGAGATATGTTCTCTGTGATGTGGAGTTAGGATAGTCTGGAGGACTTGAGGCCAGGTTAGATTGCACATTGGACTCGGTAGTTTTAGTTGTGTAAGTATGTGCTTTTAGACTCATATGATCCATAGTGTGTGAGTGGTTGGATGGCTATATGATGAGTATGATAAGGATGCAGGATGTATTTAGATGGATTTGATGTGATGAGAAGAGTTTTCTTGGGATGTGAAAAGAACTATTTGATTCTTGATTTCTGTCTTGATGTGTTGTACAGTCCTGAGTTACGAATGTGTTAGGGATGTTTTAGTTATTTGTTTGTGGAATGAAGTGTAATCTTATGCTTTGTTGATGAGTTCAGACTCCAGAAGATTTAGTGATTGCATAGTTGTTGTGGCCATGAAAGAGCATACAGAGATTCCAGTTTGAGGCTAAGCATGTGGGCTCCTGCAAGATGTTCTAAGGTTGTGTGATTCTTATGATGATTATGTTGAGAGTTTCTTTCTACCGTTGGGTTAAAGGTGTTGCAATTTGAGTTAGGATCTCTTGAGGAAGTTGGCTTGACTTTCACGAGGATGAACATGAGTTTAGAAAATGATTTGAGGTATTTTTATTATTAGTTCTACATGAGATCATGAAGGATTTGGCTGAATTATGATGCGAGATCATGGCAGTTATGGAGTAAAGGTATGGTGGATTATCAGATGTTATGTTCTATGGATATTAGCCAAGTGGGGTAGCCTTCTATGAACAATCTGATTGCATGGTCATGTATTAGTATGGCCCTGAGGTATACATAAGGATCAGTTATGACTTGAAGAGGTTGGTTTTGAGCATGACTTGAGCAAGAGAATTGTCAGATACATGATGTGCTATACATTATAGGCACATTGGAAATCGTGGAATGATTTGGGTTACTAATTGTGGTGGATGTGATGGGCTAAGAGAAGGGATTCAATCAGTTGCTGAAAATTATGGTTACTTCAAAGGTATTTGTGTTCTAACAGGGCACAAGTCGTTCGGCTCTTATTAGCGGTGCACTGGGGATTTGAGCAGATTGGATGACCCTCAAAAAGATTCTGATGAATTCAAGCTTCATATGTGGTATTTGTAGATTTTTTCCAAATTTGTGTATTGCTAAGATTTGAGATTTGCATTGAAAGGTGCCGAGATTTGCGGTATATCTGTATCATTAGAGGTTCTACATTTCAGTATCAGAGAGGTTAAAGAAACAACATCATATTCATAGAAGGTCTCTTCAGAGTGGGTATCTCAGTTGTGGTACTTTTGGGGTGCTTAAGAGGGAATGCAGTGGCTTAGGGGAGTTAGGATGACGTGGTTTCATGCTAGGATCTCTTGTGGTGATCTCTGGGTAAGGATCATGGTGTACTGACAAGAAGTAGTGTTAACTTGAAGCCAATTCGAAAGGAAACTCAGAGAACTAGGACAGCTTGGTAGTTGGGTGGATCAACATGGTAATGTATATGATCGATTCTTTTGGTTCTTTTGATGTGGTGAGGCTTTACAGGTGTTTTGTGACAATACTCTTGGGCTTGGCGACCTATGTGACTTGGTTGAGTTAGAGGGATTCAGTTCTGATGGCTTGGTTATGTGAAAATGAGTTTCGAAGAGTTCTCGATGATTTCTACCATGGCTTGCACGGACGTATTCTACAGGCATGAGGAGTAAGTTGCATGTTGTGATTTTCTCCTGGATAGGATCGAGTGGAAGGTTTCTGGCTGATTGAGTATGTATTTGGCTGCTGAGTCGGAGTTGATAATGGGGTTCTTATGCTTTTATATGATTATATGATAGAGGCGATACGTCGTGTGGGATTGAGATGTGCATGTACAAGTTGGTGGTCCAATATTGAAGGGTAGGTCATGAGTTCTAGGTAGCACAGGATCTTTCAGATGCTTAGAAGAATGCTGCATTATCTGGTATCACTTGAGAAGAATGTGTATTTCAGAAAGGCGCACTGTGTTTTGACTTGCGGATGCTTGATTAGTATTATGGTAATCGCCTGGTTGGATCGACTATTGATGTTCAACTTTTTCTATTTGGCACGGAAGAATTATAGAAGTATTTCTTATGATATGATTGTGCATGAGGTATGCATGAGCCACTTGAATAGTCGAGTCGGGACCGGATATGGTGATTATGGTATTCTAGGAATTTGGAAATTGAGAGTTCTCAAAGGCATGTTGCTTCTTGGTTGCGGACTGTGAAGTTATGGACAAAGTTAGACGGTTGATAGTATGTATTATGGTTAGGTTATGTGGACTTTTAGAAGGTTATTTATCTAATTATGGATGACCAGAGTTGATTTGAGGGCCCATTGGCAGGCCTAATGAGGAAGTGTATTCTACATCGGGTCAGATTTGTTGACTCAACATGCCTATTGTTGAGGGGTGGTTCATTCATTTAGAGTTGAGCTTGTTCGTGTTCTGATATGTTCTATGTGTTACTCTATTATGCTACAATGTGTTGTGATCTGTTGGTTATTTTCTCACAAGGTGCATTTTCGTTTGGGCTTTTTGGCAAAAATCGAGCGAGATGGTTATTAAGGTATTGAATGGCTGACTGCACCTTGGTTATGGTCTTTCCTATTGGTGGTATATTGTGCTATCTATTTTTCCATTATAATGGTCATGCACTTTGCGTGGTTTTTCTTAATTTGTTGGTTTTTGATTCTGAGCATTATGGCTTGAGGTATTTCATATTGATCGGTGTTTGGATTGGGTCAGGCACTGTGGCGGGAGTTATATTGGGATATGACCCGTTGTGTTAGATCCGTGTGTCTTGGTCCTACTATGCGTGATGGGTTCATAGCATTGCGCCTTGTTGTGATATATGTTGAGCTTGCGGGATGGTCCTCTAATTAGATTCTCTTTCCATTATTGGGAGCATTCTAGTTGTGGCTTGTTTGGGTGCACGAATCACATGGCATGTGGCTATAGATATTACTGGTGTGGCATTCTATGTGAGCAGCTTGTACTGGATGAGGTGAGGTTATTGGACCTAGAATGAGTGCTATCAGATTTGTTTAGGGCATGTTGGAAAGAATAATGTCACTAGTTAGCTTAGATTTTGGCTATGGGTCTTGTCGGGCGTGAGAGCTTCACGACTTGCTAATATGATGATTGGTTATGAGTATTTCCGTGTTTCTTTAATCAATGGCAGTGTGAGAAGGTTCAGAATAATATTTTAGTTGTGATGAGGTTTGTTACCGGTACCAGGTTTGTTTTTGGGAAGCTATTGTGGTCGGAAGTTATTGCTATGAGCACTTGAGTTATGAAGAATATCATGTGATTACACCTTGGGGTATGTTTATGGCTTGATACATCTTTTTTAGATTTGTGCGGTGTTAGGATGCGAGAATCGGGTCTTGTAATGGATTCCGCATGTCGGAGATTTGATTCTAAGGCTTATAGATTAAGGTTGAAGTAAGGATCTCCAGTTAGGTTGTGTTTTCAGGATTATATGAATAAGGGTGACGTGGGATCACCCATGGGTATGTGCATGGTGAGTTCATATGGTGATTTGATGGCTTTAGAACAACTCTTGGCACGTTCGAGGACGAACATATGTTTAAGTGAAGGTGAATGTAATGACGGAGCATTTGCATTTTAGTTCGATGGTTTGAGGGCATGAGTAGCTTTATATGTTGTATTATGACTTGTGTGTATCTTCGGTTTTGGTTTTCGGGTGATTCTGGATTGATTTGAAGAATGATTCTCAACTAGGAAGCTTTATGATTGGAAGAGTTGACCAAGTTTAACTTTTGTATATTTGACCTCGGATTGTAGTTTTGATGATTCTGTGAGGTCTGGATGGTGATTCTGAACTTGGGCGTACGACCTGGATTTGCAATTGGATGTTTCTAGAAGATTTTGGCACTATTTGGCAAAAGTTGGCAATCTGAAAGTTTGGAAGGTTCAAAAGTTTAACCAGGAGTTGACTTTGACGAAATCGAGTGCAGAATTGTTGTTCCTGGAGTTGGAATAGGTTTGTTATGTCATTTGGAGCTTGTGTGTAAAATTTGAGGTCATTCCGGGTTGATTTGATATGGTTCGGCACGAGTTTTGGAAGTTGAAAGTTCATTAAGTTTGATTTGAGGTGCGATTGGTGGTTTTGATGCTGTTATGGGTGATTTGATGCCTCAAGTAGGTTTGTGTTATGCTTTGGTTGGTATGTTCATACGGGGCCCCGAGGGGCTCGGTGAGTTGCAGACGTGTTTCGGACTATTTTTCCTTCATGTGTGGTTGCTAATTTCTACTGGTTCTGGTGTTAAGCACCTGCGATTGGAGTTTGGTGGGTGCGATGGTCGTAGAAGCGAATGTGTGGCCGAACTTGTGAAGAATGATAGAGTTGGGCAATCTCCGCAGATGCGGGATTTTGGGCGCATCTGCGGCGACACAGAAGCGAGGGCTTGGAGTGCATAAGAGAGAAGGGCGAGGAGCATGTTCGTGTGTCGCTCCTGCGATTGCGCAGAAGCGAGACTTTATCCACGGGTGTGAGTAGTCAGGCTTTTTGAGGTATCAACATAAGCATCTCTTTGACTGCAAATGCGGAAAACACTAGGCAGAACAATATATATTCTAGGGTTTGTTCATTTTATCACAATTGGAGATGTGGATCTCGATTTTGGACGATTTTGGAGAGGATTTTCACCACATGGATTGGGGTAAGTATTTTGACTCGGTTTTGATTATATTTCATGATTTTATCTTCGATTTTGGCATTTGATTAATGAACATCGAAATTATTATGGTTGGACTAGTAATTGAATGGGTTGTCAAATTTTTTGAGTTTTGATAGGTTCTAAGGTGCGGGCCCGTTTTCACTTTTTGGTTGACTTTGAGTGTTTACTTAAAGATTCAACCTTTATCGTTTGGGTTTGTTCCCTTTGGTATTATTTGATATTTTTGAGTTTTTTTGCTAGTTTCGAGCCGTTTGGAGGTGGATTCGGGGTGGATAGCGTTTCTAGTATTGTTTGTCTTGCTCAATATTTGATTTGGCTTGTTCGATATAAGTAACATATCTAAACTTAGATTTGAGGGTTATTAACCCTGGGAACTATGATATGTGAGACATGTTGGGGTTACACACATGCTAGGTGACGGGCGCGCGTGCGTGCACCGCGGTATTCATGATTCAAGTAGATTTTAGACTATTACTGGACTTGTCTTACTATCATGCTTTATTATATCCATATTTTATTTACTCGCCTGATCATTCGAGCTATGATTCATGTTAGAAATCATGTCTAGGCTGTGTGTTTATTTGATTACGACATAATGGAGCAATTCTTCCTAATTTGAGTTATTTGCTTTAACTCTAATTATATACTCGGTCATGATTCCTCATTTGCATATTATATCTCAGTCTCTGTGTACTACGTGTTTAATCCATCACATGTAGTGGTTTTCCATATGTGATATTGTTTATGCTGAGTTTTATGACTTGTGAGCCTTTGAGACTAGAGAGGTTATTGATAGATGTGGGACATAGAGCCGGGTTGTGAGTTATGTTGGATCAGGTTGCACACTACAACAAATTGTTCTTTGGATCGGGTTGCACGCCGCAACAGGCCATATTTGCTTTATTGTTATTTGGATCGGGTTTCACGCTGCAATAGGCCATATTGACTTATGATTAGCGCTTGGGCAGGATACACCTCTCCGGAGTCAGACATACCACCAGTGGATGCATGCACAATATTATATATATGTGCTTTGGTGATGGGATTTTGAGCCAGGCACTCGTATAGTGCTATGTAATTGTGTATGATAAAATAGGGCTTTGAGCCAGGTACCTTGAGTGGGTTGAGAGTGAGTGTGCTTGATGGTAACACTATGAAATCATTTACTTGACATGCATATTTTACATGTGAGCATAGAGATATATATTCCTCATGCTAGATGGCAATATGATGTTATTGACTTGACATGTAGGCATAGAGATGTATTTTTCTCATGCTAGTTGGTAAATGAAATATCTTATCTAATGTTGAAAGTTTGCAAAAGTCATAGTGATCTGATAAACTCATATTTTTAGTGGGTTCAATGAAAGATTTTGGCTTTAATTGTTAAACTAGTAAAGCATGTCAAATTTCCTGCATTTTTGAACGAGCTGAATATGATAATTCCTTTGAGTTATTTACTGTTACTGTCATCATTATATCTTGTGTTGTTATTGATTATTGATGTAGGACTCAGGCTATCTTCCGAGCTTGTCACTGCTTTCAACCTAAGGTTAGGTTTGTTACTTATTAAGTATATGGGATCGGTTGTACTCATACTACACTTCTTCACCTTGCGTGCAGGTCTTGGAGTTGATGTTGTTGTGAATAGCGGGAACTGGCATTGAATATGCACTTGCTTTTCGGATATAGCTACCACTTGTTCTTGGTAGTTTTAGATTCAAATTCTATTTATGTACATTTCCAAACAGATGTATTATTTCGTACCAACTTTGTAAATCTAAATCTTATTGGCTCATGACTTGTACTACCAGTCCTTGGGTTATTGTATAAAGTTTCAGTTAGTTCATTTATAGATACCTTATTATTATAGATTGAATTGTGTTGATTGTTAGTTGGCCTACCTAGCAGATTGGGTTAGGTACCATCACGACTAGTGAATTTTGGGTCATGACACTAGGTAATCTAGTGCTCTGATACCAACTTTCACGGCCCGAAATCCCAACCAGGGGGCTATGATGGCGCCTAACATCCACTTGCTAGGCAAGCCAACATTAGATACACAATATTCATATTATCAATTTTAAAAGCAGTTAAATGAGAAGGTAAAACTGTAAAACTCAAAAATATAAAATAAACTCTAAGTATGTTGTCTAGTCAAATCCTTGAATCTAGTGTCACGAGTATATGATCTCCTAAAAATACTACAATCAAAGGACCGAAATAGAAATATAATTTTCTGGATGAAGTAAATAGTACAAAAGATGAGAAGGGGACTTCAGGGTCTGCGAACGCTGTGCAGCTCTACCTCAAGTCTCTAGATGAATAGAAGTCTGAGAAATGCCTCCACTAAACACCATTAGGACCAACACCAGGATCGGCACAACAAGTGCCGAAGTGTAATATGAGTACAACCGACCCCATGTACTCCGTAAGTGTTGAGCCTAACCTCGACAAAGTAGTGATGAGACTATAACCAGACACTCACTTTAAACATGTACGAGTATAAGTAAAAGCAATAGCAGAATAGAGAAACAATAATTTTACATAAAAACCGGAACATAACATACATAACAAAGGTCCCCAGAATATCATCTATGCTCAAATTCATAGTACAAAACGGTTATGGAACCAACAGTAAAAAACAGTCATAATATATATTCTTTGTTGCGGCGCGGAACCCGATCCACACATATCACATCAATACCAATACAATTGCGGCAACTTGATGCCAATCAACTTATCATTACCCATTGCGGCGTGCAACCCAACCTAAACAACAATACGAATATCCATTGCAGTGAAAAACCATATCCCAAATAGCAGAACAATATGTGTACAACACTATAATCAACTATGGCATATTTCACGATGAAAGCGACAAGGGGAATAACCAATTAAGGGCATAAAACTAGTCTAACAACATATGGAAACATAAAACAAGTAATAGCAGTCAACAAATAAAGACACAGATACATGAAAACATGTAGCAAGTTAGGGCATGTAACGGACGAAGGCATAAATTTAACAAGTAGAAACAAGTAACTATTAAAACATCTAACACGTAGAAGCATGGAATAAATGAAGTAATTGAAGACAGACAACTAAATAGCCCGCCCGCATGTTTATCCCATGACAACTTATATACACTCATCACCTTGCATATATGTCTTCCCCACATATAAATCAAGTAGCAAATGGACAAATCAAGTGCCAATTCTCTCAATTCAAGGTTAACCACGACACTTACCTCTTTCCGCAATCAAATCAATTATCAATCAAGACTTTTCCTTTAGAATAAGCCTCTAACTAATCAAATCTAGACAAATATAGTTCAAACAATTCAACACAAGCTTCAGAAACTACCCACGAGTGAAAAAGATTCAATCTTTAACTAAATTAAAAAAATTAACAAAAGTCAACCCCGAGCTCGCTTGGTCAAAATCCGAGATCTAGACCAAATTCTGATTATACATTCACCCTAGAGCCCAATTATGTGATTTGTTTCAAAATCTGACCTCAATTCGAGGTCAGAATCTCAATTTTATAAAATGCCTAAATTCTACCCTTACCCACTAATTAGATGTTAGAAATTCATGAAAAATAGTTGAAATTGATTGAAAACAAGTTAAATATTCTTACCAATGAATTTTGGGAAGAAACTCCTCTTCAAAAATTGCCTCTCGAGTATTTAGGGTTGAAAAATAGTGTAAAATAAGCTAAATCCCGACTTCCCCATCTTTTACCCAGTTGCAGCTATCGTAATTGTGAAATCTTGTTCACAAATGCAAGCCACTGCTTGCAATTGCGATCAGTGTCTGAGCCTCAAAATTATCATAAATGTGAAAAATCCTTCACATTTTCGAAGGTCCATCCCTCTGCAAATGCAAACTAAGCTTCATTTTTGTGAAGCTTCCCCTAAGCTATCATAGTGGAAAAGGCAAGACTCCTGTCGCAATTGTGATTTCCCAGCCTTCGCAAATACGGCCCCTTCTTTGCAAATGCAAAGTTTCCCAATCCCAGGCCTCTTCGCAGATGCGATCTATCAATCGTAAAAGCGCTTACCGCAAATGTGAGATCTGCAGGCTACACCTGTAACAGTCGTAGACCATCAATTCCAATTTCAACCAAAACTCGCCTGAAACTCACCTGAGCCCCCTGGGCTCCAAACCAAACATGATCACAAGTGTAATAACATTGTTAAAACTCACTCGCTAACTCAGATCCTCGATATAACATCAAATAACAAGAATCAATGATCAAAACTCAAGATTTCAACTTGGAAACTCATTTTTGATATTCTTTCACGAAATGCGCTGAAACACGCTCAGGTCACTTGGGACCCCAAATAAACGTGCGTACAAGTCCAAAAACATCATACGAACCTACCGGAATTGTGAAAACACCAATCCGAGGTTGTTTACAAAAACAATGTTGAACATGGTCAACTCTACCCTCATTTTAAGTCAAAATCACTTTTTCTTCAAAATTTTACGTAAAATATTTTCTGATAACGACACGAACCATGCACACAAACTAATAAATAGGAGGTCTCAGAACACAAAATTAAGACTAGTATTCAAAACGGCCTATCAAGTCGTCACAGATTTGGGTCAGTTACAAGGAGCAAAGCAAGTATTTTAGGATAGTTAACAGTCCAAGTGTCGCCCGCATCAACCCAAAAAGAGAACGACGTTGCCAAAAGGACCGAAAAGGTTCTTTCCCAACTTAGTTTATCTAAGTCCAAGAAACCTTTCATGTAAGCCAATGATGATGACTTGAGCATTGGATCTACTTTAGTCTCCATTAATGCAGACTCTAAGCTCTATCCCAATAATGATCCATAGCATTCTTCATCCTCTACGACGATCGTACAAATAATGGTTATTGAAGCTTCTACCACTGAAGGACAACTTGCAAATTTGACGAAAGAAATTGAAGGCTTTTCAAAGTATGTGCAAGATCAAGATGCTAAACGTTCCAAGTTAACAAATAAACTGGATAGCATAGTAAAAGGAAAATCCTTACAAAAACCTTTAAATCTTCAAAGGTCACAAAAGAAAGGATACTCCTCCTAAAAGCGGCAACGACAACCAAGGAGATCCAAGTCTCCGTTGAAGGTCTGATTCCCATTTAAAGATTGAAGGACTTCATCATGGATGCTATCAAAAATGAGCTTGAGTCATCATCCAAGTTATCTCTCACATATGCAAAGTCGTATATGCAAACAATTGATAACTAGAAGATGCATGTTGGTTATCAACCTCCGAAGTTGTAACAATTCGACACCAAGGGAAATCCGAAACAACATTTAGTGCACTTTGTTGAAACTTGCAATAATGTTGGAACTTACGGTGATTATCTTTTCAAATAGTTTGTTCGATCTCTCAAAGGTAATGCATTCAATTGGTACACGAATCTTGAATTTTGTCCCACTGATAGTTGGGAGCAATTGGAACAAGAGTCTATCAATCGTTTCTATAGAACAAGATGCATTATATGAATCATCGAACTTACAAATGCTCATCAACGAAAGGATTAGCCAATTATTGACTTCATCAACCACTGGAGGTGCTTAAGACTCAACTACAAAGATCGCCTTAGGAAACTTCTGGCATCGAAATGTGCATTCAAGGCATGCTATAGGTTCTTCGCTACATTTTACAAGGAATAAAGCCCAAAATATTTGAGGAACTAGTAACTGGTGCTCCAAATATGTAAATAAGTATGGCCACAAGTGGAGACCAAGGGCTACCTATCTTTGAGCCTTATGGTGAATAAGAAGAAGATGATGATGAAGAGCAAAAAGGCGAGTATGGGGGCAAATTTTCATCCATAAATGAAACTGAAGAGTCTATGCATGTCACTATGCTCCTCAATTCACGAGCCTACACTGCAAGTTATAATGCTCATCAATGCACAAGCCTAAACTGCAAGATATAATGATATTCAATGTCACACCTCCTTTTTCAACCGCCGGGAGGGTAATAAGAGAGTTTTTCCAATTAAAGTGACATTATTCGATTTTGGGATTATTCATTGTTTTTTTAGAGTCGCCACCCGGATTTTTGACGATGCTCCAGGACACCGTTTATTTTAATATCCCAGACCGAGGAATTTTTTGACTCTTTTTAAAATGTCTGCGAACCCGAAATCCGGGTAAGGAATTCTGTTAACCCGGGAGAAGGTGTTAGGCACTCCCGAATTCTGTGGTTCTAGCACGGTCGCTTAACTATTAATATTTGACCTAAATTATCTGATTAATTACGTGTTTTAAACCTATTGTGCATTTAACTTTTATAATTTAAAACCGCTTTTGATATTTATGGATTTATCTTGAAACAAGTCACGATGGCGTGCACTTGTTTGTTTTTGGACATATTGTAACCGTTCCACATGAAATGCACCCACGATTACAACATGTTATTTTTTTATTATTGTTTGAAGTTGGAGTCGGGGACATGAGTTGCCGCACCCGAGTGTGGATTACATAATCATGACTATGGTCATGATAGTTAAAATGCTTGTTTGAAGCAATTGTCGATTATTCTCTAAGTTTTGGACAAGAGGATAGATATGTGTTCGAAATCGTCTAAGAATAAGTTAGCTAGTCTAAGGATGAGT
The DNA here is from genome assembly GCA_005239525.1 of Nicotiana knightiana. Classification (NCBI taxonomy): domain Eukaryota; kingdom Viridiplantae; phylum Streptophyta; class Magnoliopsida; order Solanales; family Solanaceae; genus Nicotiana; species Nicotiana knightiana. The sequence goes on from ML390892.1 coordinate 16,316, forward strand.
ATTTGGGCCATGGCCAAATCTGGCCCAATTTGTAATTAGCACCTTAGGCCAACCTATTTTGTTCAATCTCTAAATATAATCATGAATGGGCTGCCGTGCATATGAGATCAAATGATACAAAAAAAATTCAGGAGTAAGAAAACAAGGGACTTAAACGGCATTAGTTAAGACATTCAAAATGGTATAATCTAATTTTTTAAGGCTACTTATTACCATTTCATGCTTTGCGATAAAAGATGAATGCACTAAACAACCAAACAATTTCCAGCTCTGTTTTTCGTTTATAGTGGCCATTGATATGAACAAAAATCTAGTGAGGATCACGTTGAGCAATTGGTAAGGGCTGACTGTTGATTCTATTAAATCATATTCCTATAAAGACAACCAGATTTCTTTGATCAACATCTGGCCGTTTTTTATTAACCGTCCTTCAAAATGTTTTAATGATCTTTAAGCGGAATCAATCTGAACCTGAAGCTATATGTATATGTATATGTAAAATGGTACCTAAACCAATCATAAGTACCAGATCGATAAGAAGCATAAGAAACAAATCTAGATTTTAATAAAGTCATGCTAACCCGATTTAGGACTAAATCAGATTGTGCCAAAACATAATACTAAATTTTTGGAGGCTTTTGTACCCTTAGGCCCAATAGCCTGGGGTTCAACCTGGTTCGGGCCTTTAATGGGCCATTTT
>ML390894.1:0-17869 GCA_005239525.1 Nicotiana knightiana
CATACATACATATATATATATATATATATATATATATATATATATATATATATTCATGTCCACCCTTATCACAATCATATATATTTCTTCTATCCACCCTTATCACAATCATATATATATTTGTATATTTATCAAAAACTTTCACAATTGAGGGCAAGCCTTTCACAACACTTTTATCTCAACAATTATAAACAAAAAAATGTACTTCTCATAAACTCATCAATATTATCACAAAAATGGAACTAGCGAGAATACATATATATATATATATATATATATATATATATATCGTAAAACAATGTCAACCCACTCAACCTTTATGTAGATGTAAACATTGTAGCAAAGATGAGAATAACTTTACTATAATTACAGATCCATGTACAAACATGGTCAACTATAAGACAATATGCAATCACAATCTCCAGCGAACTACAAAATACATGTAACAAATGTGAAAACATGAATGACTATTTGCTTTATAAATATATCAAGAATATGGACTCTGGAATTAGTACGGATCTTTCAATTCACAACAACTTGTCTCAAGCATCCCATTTTAAGATCCTAAATTACTCAACGGAATCAAGCACCATCTTAAGCTAACAAGATTATGGTAGACTAAAAGAAGCATATATACTCAGTGCATACCTAGTAGCATTTCCCTCTTCTTTACGTGAGCAGCTCTAACCAAGGAATACACTAATACTTTTCCAAAAAAAATTGTAACCAGACTTAACAATAAATTAACAAGCCAAGTAATCATAGAAACAACAATGGACATGAAACAATTATAACCCGAGGAATCAAATTGGAAACGGGGAGGGGATCATGTAAGCAGACAATTTGGTGATGCATAGATACTCGTCACCTCACCTATACACCACTCACGTGCAGTTTCACATAACAATTTAGTTGGGAATTCCTATTCCCTCAAGTCAAGGTTAAACCAAGCACTTACCTCAACTTCGCAGGCCACTCACTGTTCAATTATAACTTTTCCCATTGAATTCACCTCCAATACACTCGAATCTAACCATAATTAACTTAATATCATTAATTAATGCTAAAGGAACTAACTTTACTGAAAATTATAATTTTGCCTAAGTTTTCTAAAAAAAAAAGTTAAAACCCGATCTCGGGCCCACTTGGTCCAAACTCGGGGTTCAGACCAAATTGTGTTTACCCATTCACCCACGAGCCCGAATATACAATAAGTTTCGAAATACGACCTCAATTCGAGGTAAAAATTCGATTTTTACAAAATTCCCTAATTCTACCCAAACCCTCAATTTTTACCATGAAAATTCTTAGATTTTGATTTAAAAGTGATGAAAAACATTGGGTAATTGAAAGAGTAAAGTTTAGAATTGATTACCAACAACTTGGGGATGAACTTTGGTGAAGAAATTCGTCCTTAGGGATGTGGGGTTCGAAAACTTTATGAAGAAAAAGGGTTCTATCCGTGTTTAAAAGGGTATATATATATAGCTGGGCAGGCCTTCTGTGCGTTCGCATGGGCCTGACCGCGTTCGCATAGAGTCAGGAACTGGGCCACCACGATCGTGGCCCAATAGGGGCGTTCACATAGTGTATTTTGGGCTCCCCTCCCCCAAGCCCAATTTTACCCGGTGCGATCGTGTGAGAAGTTATGCGTTCGCATAGCACAAGTGGTGGCCCCCAGAATTTACTCTATGCAATTGCGGAAGCAGCTATGCAATCGCATAGCACTAATTCTCTGCGTACCAGTAACAAAAAAACAACAATCTTCATAAGTGTAAAACACCTCGTGGCCTATCCGAAACTCACTCGAGCCCTTGGGGCTCTAAACCAAACATGCACTCAAGTCTAAAAACATCATACGGACTTGCTCGTGTGATTAAATCATGAAATTAACATGTAAAACTATTAATTAAACCTCAAAACTCATCATTTTTCTCAAGAACACTTAAAGTTCATTATTTCTCAACCGGACGTCCGAATCACGTCAAATAAACTCCGATTCTCACCAAACTTCACAGTTAGTATTGAAATACCATAACAAATATGTACTGGGCTCTGGAACCAAAATACTGAGCCCGATACCAATGGTTTCATAAATTAATTCTTTTCTTTATTTCATTAATAATTCAGCAAAACTATATCTTTCAAAAATTGATTTCTAAGGCTTGGGACCTTAGAATTCATTGTGGGCAGGTGCACAAGTCTCATATTTTACTGCGGATCTCCCGGGATTATCGGAACCCAGGTCCGGGTCCGTTTACTAAAAATGTTGACTCAAGGCAACTAAAACTAAAATTTAATTCTAAAAATAATTATTTCTTATATTTTCACATAAAAGCTTTTCGGTTTCACGCCCGGACTGCGCATGTTAACTAAAACTAAATTTTAACTCTAAAAATTATTATTTCTTATATTTTTACATAAAAGCTTTACGGTTTCACGCTCGGTTTGCGCATGCAAGTCGAGGTAATTAAATGTGATGACCCAAAAAGTCATCTCTCATTTTATAAGCCAAAGCTGTGTTCTGAGTCTTTGAAAACCTCTTTTATATCACCTTCTTTTGCGTGCGCAGTCTGGGTGTATATACGGAAAGCTTTTATATGAAAAATTGAGAAAAATACTAATTTTACTTTTAAAATTCAATTTAAGTTGACTTCGGTCAATATTTTGGGTAAATGGACCCGAACCCGGACCCGGACCCGGACCCATGATTTGACAATCCCGGAGGGTCCGTAGGAAAATATGGGACTTGGGTATATGCTAGAATTGAATTTCGAGGTCCCAAGCCCAAGAAATTAATTTTTGAAATAAATTATTTTATTGAAATTATAAGAGTTTTTGGAAATTTGATTATATTTAAAATTAATGGTATCGGGCCCGTATTTTGGTTCCGTAGCCCGGTACAGGTTTAATATGATATTTGAGTTGTGCCCGTAATATTTGGTAAGAAACGGAGGTCATTTCACGTGATTCGGACCTGTAGTTGTAAAAATTGAAACTTTGAAAGTTCTTGAGATTTTCCTTTGATTTTTATGCTAAATTCATTGTTTAAAATATTATTTTGGTGATTTGATCGCACGAAATTAATCCGTAAGATGTTTTTAAGGTTGTGTACATGTTTGGTTTGGAGCCCCGACGGCTCGGGTGAGTTTCAAATATGCGTCAGAGTGTTTCGGACTTAGAAAATCTGGTGGAGTTGCTGTTTTCTGGTGTATGGTAATTTTTACTATACGAACGCGTGGTAACCAACGTGAACGCGAAGAACAAACAGGGAAGGGGCTGGGTTACTCTATGCGAACACGTAGACCTGCTCGCGAACACATAGCTGGGCAAGGGCTACCCTATGCGAACGTGGCTGGTCAAGCGTGAACGCATTGCCTTAGGGGAAACTGGGGATGGGGGAGCTAATACCCTATGCGAACGCGGTCAAAGGCACATGAATGTGAAGGCCAGGGGGAGTAAGCCTATGCAAACGCGTCAGACCTCACGCGAACGCGAAGTCCAGAGGGAGTAAGCCTATGCAAATGCGTCAGACCTCATGCGAACGCGTAGAAGGTCTGTCCAGACTTTTAAAACAGTAGCAAAAATGGGAAAATATCATATTATCATATCTTCTTCCATAGAATCTAACCTTGGGAAATTTTTGAAGAGGGACTTCATCACCAGATCATAGGTTTGTGCTCTTAACCTCATTTCCTTCAATTTTCATTAACACCCACTAGATTTTAGGCCTAAATCTTGTTCTTGAAGGGTAGAAATTAGGGATTTTACAAATTTGGGGATTTAGACCTAGATATGGGGTCGGATTCCGGAACTAATTTTATATTTGGGCTCGTGGGTGAATGGGTGATCAGGTTTTGGTCCGAACCTCGTGTTTTGACCAAGCGGGCTCGGGGTCAATTTTTGACTTTTTGGGAAGAATGATAGAAAACTCATAATCAAGCATTGGGGTTGAATTGTTTAGCATTTATTGCTATTATTAAGCTAATTATGTCTAGATACAATTGAATTGGAGCTGAATTCTAAAGGGAAAGCGGTAATTGAGGCTTGAGTTGGTCGTGGAATTCGAGGTAAGTGTTTGGCTTAACCTTAGCTTTAGGGAATAAGTATTAGCGGTGGTCATAAAATCTGAAAAACCGAATTCCGAACCGAACCGAACCGAACCGAATTAATTCGGTATTTCGCTTTCGGTTTTTTCGGTATTTCGGTACGGAAATTTTGGTATTTCGATAATTTGGTTCGGTATACGGTATTGAAATTTCGGTATTCGGTATACCGAAATACCGAAATAGTATAGTCCGAGCACAACTTCTTCTTTTTTAATTTTTTTTCCCATTAACCTTAAGGCCACACCCCAAAACTCCAAGACACATATTAATTTAATATTTCTTGTATTACTACTAATATAATAAAAAAAGTGAAATTGATATCTTAAACTATGAGTAGAAAAGTATTTAGAATCAATAGAAAATGTTTCCTTTTCGATGACTTATTTTGCAAACTTTAAATTAGAAAGTAAGATAGTTACTTCTATTTCAATTTGAATATTTAGCTAACATTATTTCGATAAAGACCATTTAACAAAAAAATTGACTGACCATTTTCAGTTTAATACAAGTTGTACTGGTTTCAAAAGTCGAAGAGCTACAGATTTAAATAAGCAGAAGCCTTGTAACATAGATTTTGTTTGAACCGAAACCGTACCGAAACTATACCGAACCAAAATAAGAAATACCGAACCGTACCGAAATATTTTAGTATGGTATTTGGTATACACAGTTGATAACCGAATACCGAACCAAAATTTGTAAATATCGAACTGAAGTACCGAATGTCCACCCCTAATAAGTATGGTGTCTTATTTGCTACGTGTTAGTGTAATGTGCAACATATAGGTGTAGTGACGAGTATCTATACGTTGGAGTCATGCATGCCCGTGAGTCGAATATTGTGATTTATTTGGGTGAGGAAGAGTGTAAAGCACGAAGGGTGATGCCGTGCCGTTTCTATTGATTTATTGTGAGAATGAGAGTAAAAGCACGAAGGGTGATGCCGTGCCGTTTCTATTGATTTATTGTGAGGATAAGAGTAAACGAACGAAGGGTGATGCAGTGCCGTTTCTATTGATTTATTGTGAGAATGAGAGTAAAAGCACGAAGGGTGATGCCATGCATTCTATTTATTATTTGGTGAGGATGAGAGTGAAAGCACGAAGGGTGATGCCATGCATTCTATTTATTATTTGGTGAGGATGAGAGTGAAAGCACGAAGGGTGATGCCGTGCACTTATTTTTGTGATGTTACTTCTGTTGTTTAAATTGATATCTAATTTGTTGCTTTACTTCGTTATTTCAATTATTTGATATTTCCTTCCCTCAGCATGTTCCCCTTTCCTTGTATTTAGCTGCTTATCTCTTGTTGTTATTATTTTCTCCATATATGATTAAACTGCACAGGTTTATTTGGTTGGCGTGTCCTAGCCTCGTCACTACTTCGCCGAGGTTAGGCTCGACACTTACTCAGTACATGGGGTCGGTTGTACTGATGCTACACTCTGCACTTTTGTGCAGATCCCAGTACAAGACCCTACTAGCCTTAGAGTGAGGAGGCTGCCTTCAGTCCATTGGAGATTTCGAGGTAGTCCTGCAGGCGTCCGCAAGCCTTGGCGTCCCCTCCGATTTCATTTCTATTATGTTCTTATTTACTTCTGAGACAGATGTATACTTATATTTTGTTCAGACTCCTATTTGTAGTATTCATAGACAGTCCGTGAGATTGTGACACTTGTTTTGGGAGTACTTTAGTTCTGGATTTCGTATTAGTATTACATCACACTGTTGAATCATGTTATCTCGTATTTTAAATTCCGTGATTTTATTGTAAAGTCTGATAAACTGTTAAAGATAAAGTAATAAGGTAATTAATCAGTAACGTTGTCTTGCCTAGCGGGTTCAATGTTAGGTGCCATCACAGTCCCGAACATTAAAATTAGTCTTTTTATGGCTAATAAGCCTAGAACAGAGTCTTAATTCATAAAATGACCCCTTGGGTCATCACAATGTCAATTGTATAAAATTGAGATTTTACGTCTTTGAGTTATATAATGTAGATAGTATGATTTTATATTTTGTCATTCACAAAATCATGATTTATCCAATCCTTTCTATTTGAATTATTTAAAAGTTATAATTAATATTTAGAACTATAAAATCAACTAAAGTTTTACTTAATAATAATTTTTTTCTTAGTTGAACAATATAATGTAACAACAATTTCTTCCATATTGTTTATAAATTTAATATATGAACTATAATATATTTTTATATTATATTTGAACTCCTTTCCTACTCAAATAATTCATCAAAATTTGTATAATATTTGAAACTACACTCGACAATTTGAAGGAATGACTAAAAAATTGAAAAATATCAGAGAGATAGAGAGAGAGGGTGGGAGACAGACAGAGGGAGGGAGGCGGTTGACGAAAGTCAATAACACTAACAACTCTGCGAACACAAATATCCAAAAGTAAAATAGTGATTGAATTTTAAACTATCTGAAAATATAATGCTGATAGGATCGATAAAATTATAACTAAAATTAAATATTTCAAATTCCGGATGAGCTAACATGTAACGACCCCAAATCCTAAACCGGTCGTGATGGCGCCTATCGTGGAACTATGCTAGCTAACAATGACATGTTTACATTTTTCCTTTCAAAATTTCCTCCAAAAAATCATTACCAACATTTCATAAAACGCATATATATAAACTGTGATTTTTTAAGCAAAACAAAACAAGTTAACAATCTACAACCATCCCCAAGATCTAGAGCCAATAGTTCATGAGCATCTACAAATGATACCAAGAATACTACTGTCATAGTACAAAATCTCGGAACGAAGAACTTAGTACAAAACAAGAAAGGGAAATAGAGATGATGTGGACGCTGGACAGCTACCTCAATATCCCAACTATGGCTCCGCACGGACTAAGATGTCTAACGCTCGGTACCAGCACCTGAATCTGCACACAGATGTGCAGGGAGTAATGGTGAGTACGCCAACTCAGTAGTAATGGAAATAAATCAGGTCTGAATAGCAAGAAACACGTAGGAGCAAATCATCGAATCACAATAAGTAAAATATGGGTTTCCAACAGTGTATACATTTAGTCAAAATGCTTTAAAAGCCAATTTCAGTAAAAATCCTTTGAACATGTGTGATTTCCAGTGATTTCGATAAAATACCCAAGAAGTATTAGCTTAAAGATGAAATGAATCATATGTAGTTACTCTGGCAAAAAAAGTATCATAAACCGCCCCTCAGGAAAATCATCACTCAGAATCATTCACTCAGCATACCTCAACATCACTCAGTATCAGCCCCTCGGGCAACCTTACAGTCACTCATGCCTCCCGATCGCTCATCACTCAGCACTCAGCACTCGCACTCAGTAGGTACCTGCGCTCACTAGGGGGTATAAAGACTCCGGAGGGGCTCCTACAGCCCAACCGCTATAACAAGCCAAATCATGGAATCAATCACTCTGGCACTCGACCTCTCAACAAGTCAAAATAGTGTAACATGCTGCGGCATGCAGCCCGATCCATCATATCCTCAGCCATCGCTGTAGGCCTCACTCAGTCAGAAACTCTCAACTTGCCACTCGGGCCATAAATAAACGGGGTTCTCGACCCAAAACAACATTTTATATCATGAAATAATATAAACAAGTCTGAGTATCAAAAATAGTTTAACATGAATGAGTGAGTGTAAATCATAATCACCGCAGTGAGGAACATCAGAAAACAGCCCCTAATGGGTTTAAACAGGTCGGCACAAGGCTCCAAACATGGCTTACATCCCAAATAAATAAAAAGCATAAAAATATGATTTATCATGTGGTTTAAAAGCAGTTACGCAACTCAATAGTTGCCTCGGGAAGAACAAATTTCAAATTCCCCATTAGTGCACGCCACACACTCGTCATCCAGCGTGTGCGTCACTCCGAAACAGTGAGAAAATGCTAAAGCCGGGGTTTCAAAGCCCCAGGACAAGATTTATAGTTATTACTTACCTCAAACCGGCTCGAAAGCTACTTCGTGATACTCTTTCCCCTCAAATCAGCTCCCAAATGCTCCGAGTCTAACAAAATTAGATTAACAATACCAAAATATGCCAGGGAGACGAAACCCATTTGAAAACTATCAAAATTAGGCACAATTCTCGAAATTGGCCAAACCCGACCCCCGAGCCCACCTCTCGGAACTAGATAAAAATCATACAACTATAATCCTCGTTCCCTCGCGAGTCTACCCATATCAAATTTACCAAAATCCGACCTCAATTGCCCATTCAAATCATCAAAAGAAATTTCCAAATTTCCTCCCATTTCCCCCCAATTTCCCACTTTGATTCCTCAATTTACATGATCAAGGATATATCATGATATTAAGTCAAATGTGATTGAAGAACACTTACCTCAAGAATCTCACTGAAAATCTCCTCCAAATACTCCTTCTCCCGAGCTCTCTAATGATATTTTGAGTTATGGACTAAAACCCTCATTTTTTAAACTAAAACTTCCTGCCCAGTCTTTTCTTCGTCGCGAACGCATCATATTTACCGCCTTCGCATAGAGAAATCCTAGTTGGCCCCTAATTTCCTCTACGAGAACGTGGCTACCAGCAGCGAACACACAACATAACCAACCCAGACCACTGCGAATGCATGGGCCTTTACGCGAACGCATGGGCCAATGGGCCTGGGGTCCCTCAGACGCCTTTACTCTACGCGAATGCACTCCAGGCCCTGTGGACGCATAGGCCAACCATCCCAACTCTCCGCGTTCGCACCCCCAAGCTGCGATTGCATTGAACAAATTTTCCCCAGCACCCCAATCCCCCTATGCGAACGCGAGACCACCTCCGCGAACACATAGGGTAAATCCCTGCTGCAGACACCAGCAACACAGCTATTTCTAAGGCCAAAATCCATTCCATTAATCACCCGAAACTCGTCTGAGGCCCCCGGGACATCAACCAAACATACCAACACATCCCATAACCTCATTCAAACTTAGTCGAGCCTTCGAAACACCAAAAACAAAGCAAAAACACCAAAATCACAACAAATTTGAGCCTATGAACTTTGAAATTTCTAAAGTCCACCTAAGATGCCGAAAACCATCCAAAACACCTCCGATTGACCTGAAAATCTGCACACATATCCAAAATGACATTAAGAACCTGCTCCAACTTCCGGAATTCCATTTCGACCCCGATAGCCTATTCTCCACTACCGATAAAAAATCGCCAAAAACTAACTTTCGTCAATTCAAGCCTAATTCTACACCGGACCTCAAAACCACATTCCGAACACACTCCTAAGTCCCAAATCACCTAACGAAGCTATCCGAACCATAAAACCCACATTTCGAGGTTGTTTACCAATAAGTTAACTCTCAGTTCACTTTTTCAACTATTAGGCCAGTTTAAGAGACTAGTGTCTCAGTTCGCACCACGAGCACTCCGAACTCGAACCAACCGACCCAACACAAAATAAATAGACTAAGCAACATATGATAAAGCATAAATATGGAAAGTGGCTAAAATTTTCGGAATGACCGGCCGGGTCGTTACATCCTCCCCCTCTTAAACAAACGTTCGTCCTTGAACGGGTCTAGAAACATACCTGGAGTCTCAAACAAGTGAGGATATCTGCTCTGCATCTCCCCCTCGGTCTCCCATGTGGCCTCCTTCACTGGCTTCCCTCTCCACTGCACCTTCATTAAAGCTATATCCTTGGACCTCAACTTCCTGACTTGACGACCCAAAATAGCCACCGACTCTACCTCATATGACATATCACCCTCGAGCTGAACCTTGATGGATTCCAAAACATGATACGGGTCACCAATATACTTTTGGAGCATCGAAACATGAAATACTGGATGAACACCCGATAGGCTGGGTGGCAAAGAAAGTCTATAAGCTACCTCCCAAACCTTCTTAAGCACCTCAAAAGGCCCAATGAACCGAGGACTCAATTTTCCCCTCTTTCCGAACCACATAACACCCTTCATGGGCGACACCTTCAGCAATACCTTATCCCCAACCATGAAGGATGCATCTCGGACCTTTTGGTCTGTATAACTCTTCTGCCTAGACTGTGCCGTACAAAGACGCTCCTGAATTAACTTCGCCTTACCCAACGCATCCTGAACCAAGTTTGTGCCCAATAGCCTAGCCTCGCCCGGCTCAAACCATCCAACCGGAGATCTGCACCTCCTACCATATAAAGCCTCATACGGAGCCATCTGGATACTCGACTGATATTATATGCAAACTCCACTAGTGGCAAAAACTGGTCCCATGAACCCCCAAAATCAATGACACAAGCACACAACATATCCTCCAAAATCTTAATCGTACGCTCCGACTGCCCGTCTGTCTGAGGATGAAACATTGTGCTCAACTCAACCTGAGTACCCAATTCTCTCTGTACCGCTCTCCAAAACTGAGATGTAAACTGATTACCTCTGTCAGAAATGATAGAAACTGGAACCCCATGCAATTGACAATCTCCTTGATGTAAATCTCAGCTAACCGCTCCGAAGAATAACTAGTACCAACAAGAATGAAGTGCGTGGACTTGGTCAGCCGATCCACAATGACCCATATGGCATCAAATCTCATCGAAGTCCGTGGGAGACCAACAACAAAGTCCATGGTGATCCACTCCCACATCCACTCTGAACGTCTAACCTCTGAAGTAATCCACCCGGTCTCTGGTGCTCATACTTGACCTGCTGACAATTGAGACATCGAGCTACAAACTCAACAATATCCCTCTTCATCCGCCTCCACCAATAATGATGTCTCAGATCCTGATACATCTTTGCAGCACCCCGGATGGATAGAATACAGCAAACTATGGGCCTCAGCTAGAATCAAATCTCAAAGCCCATCCATATTGGGAACGCAAATCTGGCCCTGCATCCTCATGACCCTATCATCACCAATAACCACATCCCTAGCATCACCGCGACGGACCTTGTTTTGAAGAACAAGCAAGTGTGGATCATTATACTGGCGTGCTCTAATCTGATCATAAATGGAAGACCTGGAGGCTACACAAGCCAATACCCGTGGGGGCTCTGAAAAATCCAATCTCACCAACTGACCTGCTAAGGCCTGAACATCAAGTGATAAAGGTCGCTCTGCTGCTGGAAGGTAGGATAGACTCCATAAACTCTCCGCTCTGCGACTCAGGGCATCGACCACCACATTGGCTTTCCCCGGATGATTCAAAATAGTGAGGTCATAATCCTTGAGAAGCTCCAACCATCTCCTCTGACGCAAATTCAAGTCCTTCTACTTAAGCAGATACTGCAAACTACGATGATCAGTGAAAATCTCACAATGCACTCCATACAAATAATGATGCCAAATCTTCAAGGCGTGGACAATGGATTCTAGCTCAAGATCATGCACTGGATAATTCCTCTCGTATACTTTCAACTGTCTAGACGTGTAAGCAATCACCCTACCGTCCTGTATCAATACCGCTCCCAAGCCAACTTTAGAAGCATCATATAAACTGTATAAGAACCTGAACCTGTAGGCAAAACAAACACCGCGGCTGTAGTTAAAGCCGACTTGAGCATCTGAAAGCTCTCCTCGCACTCCTCAATCCACCTGAACTGAGCACCCTTCTGGGTCAGTCTGGTCATAGGTGCCGCAATGGATGAAAACCCCTCTACGAAACGGGAAGAGCAAGATAGATTTAGGGCCGGCAGTCCGGTCTAGAATAGATTCCCCAACAGGTCCTGACTTTTCAACAACAGAGGCTCGATAGTACCCTTCCAAACCCAGGAAACTATGGATCTCGGTAGCTGATGACGGTCTAGGCCAACTCTGCACCGCCTCTATCTTCTCCGGATCTACCTTGATCCCATCATAAGACACCACGTGGCCTAAAAATGCAACTGAATCAAGTCAAAATTCTTCAAAAACTTTGCATATAACTTCCTCTCCCTCAGAGTCTGAAGCACAACTCTCAAATTCTGTTCATGATCCTCCCGAGACCGGGAATATACCAAGATGTCGTCAATAAAAATGATGACAAAGGAATCAAGATAAGGCCGAAACACACTGTGCATCAAGTGGATAAAGGTTGTTGGGGCATTGGTCAACCCGAATGACATAACAAGAAACTCATAATGACCATATATGGTCCTGAAAGCAGTCTTCGGGATGTTAGAGTCCCGAATCTTCAACTAATGGTACTCGGACCTCTAGTCAATCTTAGAGAACACTCTGGCTCCCTGAAGCTGGTCAAACAAATCATCAATACGAGGCAAAGGATACCGGTTGTTCACCGTAGCCTTGTTCAACTACCGATAATCAATGCACATATGCATAGAACCATCCTTCTTCTTCACAAACAACACAGGTGCAACCCAAAGTGACACACTAGGCTGAATGAACCCCTTATCTAGGAGTTCCTAAAGCTGTTCTTTGAATTCCTTCAACTCCGCTGGTTCCATACGATAAGGTGGAGTAGAAATAGGCTGAGTGCCTGGCACCAGGTCAATTCCAAAATCAATATCCTTGTCAGGTGGCATGCTTGGCAGGTTTGCAGGGAACACGTCCAAAAACTCACGGACCACATGAACAGAATCAACATCAAGATTCTCACCACTAACATCCCTCACAAAATCCAAATACGATAAACATCCCTTCTCAACCATATGCTGAGCCTTCAAGTAGGAAATCACCCTACTAGGTACATACTCAGTATAAGCTCTCCACTCAACCCTCGGAATTCCAGGCATAGCCAAGGTCACGGTCTTAGCGTGACAATCAAGAATAGCATGACATGGAGATAGCCAATCTATGGCTAATATCACATCAAACTCAACCATCCTGAGTAACAATAGGTCAACACAAGTCTCCATACCCCTAATAGATATCACACATGACCGATACACACGGTCTACAATAATAGTATCACCCACCGGAGTCGACACATGAGCAAATGTAACTAAAGACTCACGAGGAATATCCAGAAAGTGAGTAAAATATGCCGAAACATAAGATTATGTGGAACAAGGGTCAAATAAAGCCAAAGCATCTCGGTGACAGACTGCGATAATACCTGTGGTCACAGCATCAGAGGACATAACATCTGGCGTGGCTGGAAGTGCATAGATACGGGCCTGACCTCCACCTGCTCGACCTCCCCCTCTAGGGCGGCCCCTAGCTGCCTGGGCGGGTGGTGAAGTGACTGGAGCTGAAGTCGAGGGTTGACCCCTCTGTTGAGAAGAACTACCAGGATGAAGTGGACACTGTCTCCATACATGTCCAAACTCTCCACACTCAAAGCAACTCCCTGGAGCTGGAGATGGGGACTGAAGGGAACCCCTGGAACCAACATAACCACTCGAAGAACCATGCATGGAGGAACCCTGAATAGATGGTTCCGGAGGTGAACTCTGAGTTGGGAGAGCACTAAATGATGAGCGGCCTGGATGAGAACCGCGGGGACCCTACCCCAATGATACACCGTTGTAAGCTGGGCGAACTGGCAGAGGAGGCCTTAATGGGCGGCCTCTACTGTGCTGAAACTGCCCCTTAGAAGGAGTATCACTGAAACTGCTAGATACACGAGGTCTATTGGCCTCCCCCTCCTCTCTCTCTTGACGGCGAACAGACTTAATATCTTGAGCAATGTCGACAACCTGCTCGAAGGTAGCACCTGATACTCTCTCCCTAGTCATCAGAATACGAAGCTGGTAAGTGAGGCCATCCACGAACCTCCGGATCCTCTCCCTATCAGTAGGGACTAACTCAGTAGCATGACGAGCCAACTCTGAAAAATGCATCTCATACTGCGTCACCGATAGCTCTCCCTGATGCAGCTGCTCAAACTGTCTGCGTTGCTCCTCCCTGTGGGACTGAGGGACATATTTCTCAAAAAAGATAGTGGAGAACCACTGCCAGGTGACAGGTGCTGAACCAACAGGCCTATACCTCTCAAAAGAATCCCACCAAGTGAAAGAAGCACCAGAAAACTCAAATGTAGCAAGTGAGACCCCACTGGTCTCCAGAATCCCAGAAATACGAAGCATCATCTGACACTTATCCAGAAAACCCTAGGCATCCTCGCCCTCAGCACCACTGAATGTCAGAGGCTGAGGTCTACTAAATCTCTCCAGCCTACGCTGCTCATCATCTGGCATAGCTGGAACCACGAAGTCCTGAATTGGAATAGCCAGCTGGGCTGGAACTGCACCCGGTGTCTGCAGGCCCTGCACAACCTGCTCAGGTGTCGGGGCAGCTGGAGTCTGAGTGCCTCCCTCGGCCTGAGATGTAGCGGTAGTAGAAGATACAAAAACCGCCTGAGCAAGGTTGGTACATACGGTCAAGATCTGAGCCAGGGTCTCCTGAAGATCCAAAATAACAATGGGCACTGCCGGTGCATGATCCTGCCCCATTGGAATATCTGCGGCGGGAACCTGACCCTGAATAGTAGGGGGATCAACTGGTACTGCCCTAGTTCTGCGAGGGCTGGTCCCCTTGTATTGGTAAAAAATAGTTTCACACGTAAGTGAGCTTTTGACAACTCAGCCAGTCACGTGGACACAGGAAAACGCGACAGCTGGATGTGATTCTTTGAAGAGGTATGGAACAAAGAGGCATAATTCAGTAAACCCTCGAGCTTATCAGCCACGGGAAACTCAACCTGATCAAAACAGGGGAGAGGCACGGTTAGAATGAATCTAGACAAAGCTACGGGCAGATTCAAGGACCCACAATTGATTACTCGAACGTTATGTAACCGTACCATAATTACCGTTATTCTTTGTAACGCCTCATTACTGTCATAATTAGTCATTAATGAGAAACCATAGCAAGAGTCGTACGTTATAGGAATCTCCTATATAAGGGAGGGGAATACAGCTTGTAAAGGCATCTGATTCTCGAATATAATTGACTTCATTTTTCTATATCTCTGCAATATTGACTGTTATTCATTTTTCTCTATTTCCTTGATTATCAGTAACCTGTGTTCATCCTAAAAATAGCTTTAGTCAAAGGGTCTAATTCTTTGGGTAAACAAATTGGTTTCGTTACCGGGAATCTGATAATCTTTGTTTGCTTTTCAAGTGATATCCTCTGAACTATGTCAAACTCCAACGACAACAACCAGCAAAGGAGTGGAACCCNTTCCATCACCATGGAAAATCCTCAATTTAGGTTGGAAAACTCAGGAAAAGGAGATACTCCTAATGCATCTCTCGAAACGAGACCATGTATATCTAATAACTCTGAATTAAAAAATTTATTGCTACCATGCAGAAACAGATGAAGGAGCAGAACGATCGCATCGAACAAATTCCTGGAGTACCACCTATCATCAAAGGCATTGATGTTGATAGATATTCTCAACAACCTTGGAAGCCAAGTGCGGCACCCTTGCCTATACCCAAGAAGTTTAAAATGCCTGACGTTCCCAAATATGATGGAACAACTGACCCACGTGACCATGTGACTGCTTTCACTACTGGGGTAAAAGGCAACGACTTAACAAAACAAGAGATTGAATCAGTCCTTGTCAAAAAATTTGGGGAAACACTTACCAAAGGGGCCCTAACCTGGTATTCTCTTCTCCCTGAAAATTCTATTGACTCTTTTGCTGAGCTTGCAGATTCGTTTATAAAGGAACACGCTGGTGCACAAAAAGTTGAGAAGAGAATGGAAGACATATTAAAAATAAAACAAGGAGACATGGAACTACTTCGTGAGTTTATAGACAGGTTTCAACGAGAAAGAATGCAGTTTCCCAGGGTGCCTGATAATTGGGAAGCCATGGCATTTGCAAGCAACCTAAACGATAAAAGCTCAGAAGCCACGAGATGACTTAAGGAAAGTCTAAGAGAATTCCCCACTACAACATGGAACGATGTATATAACAGGTATAGTACTAAACTCAGAATAGAAGAAGACATCATTGCTCGTTCGAGGGATAAAGATCATTTCAGATCCAGACGTCCTGAATCAGATAGAAGATCAGGTAAAAACAGGTACGATCCTTACTTAGGACCCTCGAGATGTAATATTCGCCCCAGATTCGAAAACACTAGGCCGGACTATAGACCACAAGGAAGAGACGTAGTCTTATCCTCGTCTAGATCCAGAAAAGATCAAGATGAACGACCTAGAGGTAATACTCAAATTGGGGATCATACCTTTAATATAAGTACTACTGAACTTGTCTCAATATTGAGGAACATGGGAGACAAGGTTAAGTGGCCCAAAGAGATGCGGTCAAATCCAAGTAGAAGGAACCCAGATCACTGGTGTGAAATTCCACAACGATCATGGGCACAAAACTGCGGATTGGAGATTTTTACAAGATGAAGTAGAAAATTTATTGAAACAGGGATATTTAACAGAATTGTTTAGTGATAAAGGTAAACATGCATATATGAGGAACAAGTAGGAGCCCCTAAAGCCTCCTTCTCCAAAACGAACCGTCAACGTGATACACGGAGGTGAAGAAGTAAACAGAGTGATCTGCAAAACAACCACAAAGTTCACAATTGCACATGGAAAATGGGCTCGTGAAAATATGGAAGAGGATGATATAACCTTCGATGATGCAGATATCGGTGGATTAATGCTTCCCCACAACGATGCTCTGGTAATATCTTTACTTATTCATGACACTAACGTAAAAAGAGTGTTGATTGATCCAGGAAGTTCAGTAGATATCATTTTGCTAAGATTCGTGGAAGAAATGCTACTAGGGAATCAAGTAATCCCAAGGGCACGAGCCATATCAGGGTTTGATAACTCTACGGTTATAAAAAAGGAGAAATTGAGCTTAGCACTTATGCTGAGGGGGTGATCAAATGTACCAGGTTCCAAGTCATCGATACTGACATGGCTTATAACGATATCGTGGGAAGGCCATAGATCCATGACATGAAAGCAATATCCTCCATGCTGCAACAATAATTAAATTCCCCTCTGAATGGGGGATTCAACAAATTAGAGGCGATCATCAGACCGCAAGAAATATAAACTCTGTGGTACACTACAATAAGAAAATAGAGGTGGAAGAATTACGAGATAAGGGAATCTTCCAAGCAGGTAACACCTCCCAAACAGGCATGGAAGAAATTACTACCCAAATAGGTACGGAAGGTATTATTGCTGAAACAGGTATGAAAGAAAATACTTACGAGAAGGAGAATTAAGTTACCAAGGAAGGTGTACTATACCACACAGATACAGATTCCATACCGGACGTCATTCATGAACCGGAGGAAGATGAGCACATCAAAACAACTGCGGAGGAGCTCGAAGCTGTTCTATTATCTAAACAAAAGCCTGATCAGAAAGTGTATATAGGCACGAGGCTGGGCTCCGCTCGCAGAGGTAAGTTAATTGATTATTTAAAGGCTAACACAGACTGCTTTGCGTGGTCCCACTCAGATATGACAGGCATCCCACCAGAAGTGATGACTCATAAACTAAATGAAGATCTATCCTTCGTACCTGTTAAGCAGAAGAAAAGAAAGCAAGGACGATTCAAGAACCAAGGAAAATGGTTCAATACGAGAGGTAACGTACCCTAACTGGCTAGCAAACACCGTGGTAGTACCTAAAAAGAATGGAAAATGGAGAGTATGCGTAGATTATACTGACTTAAATAAAGCATGCCCCAAAGAACCATTCCCATTGCCACATATAGATCAAATGATTGATGCCACAACAGGTCATGAATTATTGAGATTCTTAGATGCATATTCTGGTTATAATCAGATTAAAATGAATCCCTCATATGAGGAAA